>RJWT010004997.1:0-31930 GCA_004365215.1 Cuniculus paca
GTAAAACTAAAAATAAATATGTAAATCACATATATACAAAACAAGACACATTATCAAGAAAGGTGAAGAAAGATCACATCATAAATAATCAAAAGAATATAAATCACAGTAGGATACCAAGTTTCTTATTTTGAGAAGAGTTAATATTATTTTGTGAAATCTGCATTCTCATTCACTGTGAGTGGGAATATAAACTAGCATAAATAAATATTTTAGAGGGCAACTCTGCAAATGTACCAAATATAAAATAAAATAAAGGCTTTGACTGGGAGTTTTCACTTACTGCAATTTATCCAGCGGAAATACAGAGACATGCAAAAGTTTCCTAAGAGCTCCAGATAAAACAATTATCTAATAACAAGTCAAAGGAATCACAGTTCCTACATAGAGGGAGATGCAATTTTGACATAAAATCCAAATGGTTTTAACAATATGAGTCAAGTCGTTCTGTTGTCTTGTCAAATGGGAAAAGGAGCTTACAAAACAGTGGACCACAGCAGGACCTCAGTCTTACTTTTCAAATACACAAATACGTGTATGAAGAAAAACTGAAGGCAAAGCTTAGGTAATGTATATCTAAGTGCCAGTGGGGACTGCTTTCAGAGATAGCATCAGAGCCCATTTTCATTCACTTCTCCTGCTTGTCCATCATTCCCAAATGTTCTACCAGGAACGTTTACACTTTTTGCAACCAAGAGAATATTTTTCCTGTGTGTTTAAATCCTAGTTTGCAGGAAGTGTGTCAGCAGAAGGTGAATTGCGAGGAAAGTACACAGCCAGGGGAGGAGAGGGGAGCCCAGGCCACAGCCTTCTTGAGCTTGTGAATATTTGCCTTCCCCTTATTCTTCCTTTTACTTTCCCCCTTTTTTTCTCTCTCAGGAAGGTTGCAGCTTCCAACACCATTTTATTTGCTTCTCCTGTGAGTGACAGACCTGAGTGTCCCAAGAATCCTTAATGTATTTTGTGTCAGGGGCCTGTGGGTCAGTAAGGTTATTAATAAACATCGTCTCTTGTTCTAATTTCATTCCCTCCTCTCCTTCGTGCCTCTTCTCTTGCCCTGCTTTTCCTTTCGCTTCTCTTTCTGTCTGACCCTTTCCCCCGCCTCCCTGATCTAAAGGATTCAGCCTTCATTTTAGCTCAACTTCTGGCACTTTTCCCATAACATTTTTTGAACGTGGTGGTTGGTCCTGTTCAGTGTTCCTGGGGAATTTAATTTTGGGGGAAATGCTCACTGTCCTAAATCAATTTGATGCAGCTGATGCGACACTATGATCTGACAGTCATGGGAGGGGGGAGGGATAAGAAAATGGAGGCAAAATATGGATGAGTAGAGGGAGTACTTGATTTTGAAAGAGCATGCCTGTTAGAAGAGATTCCCTGACTACAACACTAGCCAGAGCTTGACAGCCCAGTCCTACGCTGAGAGATGTGCGGTTGAGAAGCAGAAAGTGAATTTTGATTTCGTTATTTTTCTGTTATGTTTATTTTTAAAATGAACAAGAGTTTATCACATGTAAAATCTTATACTTGGATAGTATGAGTTCGACGATATTCATATTTGGATATACACATATCAACTTTATTTCCTACTTAGAGTTTGACTTACCACCTAAACTTATGTTCAAGGCAAACTTGTTTTGTTTTTGCTGGGTTTATGACACAAATAGAAAACACTATATTGCCATCATCAAATTTGCACACCCACAATCTTCAAAGCCCCTGAATTTTATTCAAAACATCTTCAGATTTTTTAACTTGTATTTTTCTAACTGCAATTTCAAATCAAAGAAAATTATTTTGTTAGCTGAAAAAAAGTGTACACCTCACTAACACAGAAAAAAAAATGTGTGTGCTCTCTCCAAATTTATTAAACTTTGGTTCTTACTTTCATCTAAAAAAATACAACATTGCATCTTTAAACTGAGCTCTCAGGGAATTACACGGACCAAAGGGAGTTTACTTAACAGTGATAAAGCAACATTTTCATATGGGAAAATATGTAAAAAGAAACACATGATTCTGTGTTGAATTATTCATACTTTTCAAATTAACCTATTGCACTTTTTCATATTCAAGAACACATTATCTCTTAAATGTAACCTAGACTACCTTTTAGGAATGAGTGGAAGTCTTTCAGAGTGATGTGACTTTTTAACACAAGATTAATCCAACATCAAATTGGGGATCTCATGGAGCTCCAGTGGCACAATCGGTTGGCCCATGGTACTCATACAAATTGGGGATCTTATATCCTAAACTGCTAAAAGAGAGAGAGAGAGAAGAAATGACAGGAAGTCTAAATTTATTTAGTAGAAACATAGTTTTCAATATCTGAACTCATTATCATGAAACATACTAGTTTTACAGCATTAGAAGAATTGGCCCTGACTTTTGGTCTTTCTCAAACTGAGAAAGAAATTCTACAGGAGCTTTGAAAAAATTATGCATTCAGCTTCTTTTCGTGTGTGTGTGGTGCTGGGGATAGACCCTGGGCTTCACATATGCTAGGCAAATGCTCCACCACTGGGTTATACACCCAGCCCTGTATTCAGCTTCTTAATGGGCACCCATTACCTCTGGACATAACAGCGAGGCACAGATCCAAAATTCCGCTAAAATCTCCACTAGAAATAGCCATTAATCAGGCTTGATTGAATATCTAACTTGACTCCTTGTTTTTCAGTTTCCTTTTGATGTATCATTCTTGTCTGTCCTGTATCAATAATCAAAATATGAGTGTAGCTTTAAATGTATGTTTGTTAGTCATGGAATAGCATTTAATTAAGTTATTTTAAAGGCAGCATTTTTATTGACATTCACAGGTTTGCATAAACATTAACTTATTAGGGTATGGTGAGAAAAGGAGGAAAGCTCTACCAAGTGCCTACAAAGTGCCATGAAGTGCGACAGGGGTGTGCATTCATTGACGCATGTGTGTGGTGCTTAGCGCTGTCTGATGTTCTCACAGCATCCCTACGAGGACGTTACTGCCAAGCTCAAAATGCAGATGAGAAAAACGGGGCTTGCAGACATTACACAACATCCCCAACATACAGGATTTCTTTAGCACAAAGCAGGAACTCAAACACAGATTCTGCTTGCCAAGCCTCTACTTTCAAGGATTCTGAATAAACAGGCTTCTTTGCTTACAATGCCAAGGGCTGTGATTCCAGATGTAGGGACTACATCTCCACGTTTATTGCAACAAGGGCTCAGGGTCAGTTAACGCCTTAGAATTCATTTGGGAATAATCTAGAGGTCCAAAAAGACTTCCCAAAGAATTCCTTAAAGTGAATGCTAGGAAACACTATGAAGAGTCTAACATAGCAATGATCATATTAACACGACAAGACATAGGCTGCACATTTCAATACCCATGATAACACAGGATGCAAACCAGAGAGATCCATGACTTTCAAAAGTCGAGCACCTCATGCTCTTATTTTATGTATTTTAAATTTGCTGTATTTCAAGAAGGCGATTGGCTCCACAGTGTTCCTTTCAATTCTGATATATAAGAAAATTGTTCTAAAGATCATCTAGGGGGACTTTTCTTTGTAATGCTCAGTCTGTTTCAGCTGCTTCCAAGTCCCAGCCAGGAAACCGCAGGTTGTGGGACAAGCATAAAGAGTGTGGTGAGTATCAAGCTACAGTTCTTAATGCTCTAGGGATAAGATTTCTTATGAAAACTGGCAGCTTTTTTGTTCTTCTTCAGTCTTTTTAACACACAGCCAGGTCTCTCTGTTCAGCTGCCCCGCTGTGGCTGTGACTGTACTGGGCTAAATTTATGCTGCTGATAACTGCTATTGAAGTGTCTCCGTGGCACAGTCAGTGGGAGTTGTGTGTACATAAGTGGTGCAGCCCTTGGCCCGCCAAGTGTAATAGCATATCTGCCTTGGGAGATTATGGGTATGATATGGGCCATGCGTAATGGGTAGGGCAGTCTGTGTACAAATTTCAAATGACTTGCTACACCCCTTTCAGATGGTTGCTGTCAAAAGTATTAGCACATTACACATACAACAACCATGTATCGTGTTACCCATGCCCCCTGCTCCTCCAGAATGGCTCCTCCCACAAGTCATGCAGTAGGTAATTGCTTCGAGGATACCTATTGAATACATACAAAGGAGAGCACACTGGCAAATTTTAGTCTTTGAGCTCAACTGCACTACTACAGAAGGAAAATATCGAATGTTTCAAAATTAGCATAGACGGAAATTCAAAGAGAATTGGCTGTAAAAGGTATTTCCGAAAGATTTATATTCTCAACCCAATGAGAAGTTAATTGAACATCCTGAAGCTGAACCAAGGGGAGCATGATCGTGCTGTGCACTTGAGCCAAGACCTGCCCTGACGTAAACAGCTTCATTGTCGGTGTTAATGGAAAGGCAGGGAGATGTGCAGAATTTCACATAGTGGATGACGTTTAAACTTTTTTATTTTTTAGCATAGATTTTTGAAGGAGTCTGTGCATGACCTAGAAATCTTGAAGATCTGAGTAAGAAACACTAGCATCCTTGATAAGTTTCTTTTCACAACCCAAATACACAAATTCTAAGGCTCATGAAAGCACAAACTAGACAGAATATATTTATTCTCTCCTTCTGAGCTCAGATTTGACTTGGGTGTGTGGATTTTCTGATTCTCCATGCTAAACAAAGGTATGATAGATTTTTCTCAATAAAGATACTGAAACTACTCCTAAAGAGTTTACAAGAACTGATTTTACTAAAGGTGATGTATGAACAACTATTGTAAAGAAGATGAGACATTATGGTAGCCACTGCTGATTTATCATCATTATGTTCTGAAATACAATAATGCTTCTATTCTTTGATTTGATCTGTTTTAGTCGATTCTCTATTATTAGATTGCAGCATATGGGAAGGTATGGACAGCTGTCTTGAAGAGAGCAAGAGACATTATGGTAGGCATGGGTGATTCCTTACTGTCTGGTTTGAAGGCCTGTGGTGCTTTCATTCTTTTGTTTTGATTGGTGTTATACTATTCAGTTTTGTTGAGTTTGTTGCATGTGAAGATATGAACAACTATATCAAAGAAAACAAGAGACATGATGGTAGTCAGTGATTCCCTGTTGTCTTGTTTCAAAGTCCTGTATTGCTTGCATTGTTTTGTTCTGATCTGCTTTGTTTTGTTCTACTCCGTTTTGTTTTGTTATGTTTTATTCTCTTTAAAATAAAAAAAAGATACTGCTGTTACTATTGTCCATAAGAAGATAGTAAACAACCACCATACAGATGGTCTGAGGTTAGATGTATATCCTCTCTTTTCATGGTCAATATTATTATTAACATAATAATACTGAAAACCTGTTAGCATTAGAAACCATAGTACTGGTCATACCATCTGCTTATATTCAGTGTCTACAGCACTGAGTAAACACTTTCACCCATATTCTCAACATACTAGCACCAGATATATTCCTGAATCTCTCTGGAGATACAGATATGAACAAGACGTCATCCCCAAAATAATGCATATTATATGCCAGGAACTAGCCTAAGTGCTTTAAATATATTAATTCACTTAATCGCAAAAACAATCAAATCTGATAGGCTCATGATTATCTCTATTTTACAGATGAAGAAATTGAGGCACAAATAAATTAACATCCCCAATGCCATACACCGGGTATAGCGGCAAACCTAGCATTTTAAACCCAAGCAAATCTCATTCCAGAGATCCCTCTATTAACTGTTACTTATGAGTTCACTGAAGAAATAAATATGAAACTATTTTCAACAAGATAACCAGGGACACTGAAGACCCCAGATACTCTAGAAACACTGATATCAGCAAAACTTAGTTCAATCACTTGGCAAAACTAGTTTTTAAAATGTTAGTCAATTTGTAAAGCAACAAAAGATGAGAGAGAGAGATTTTAACAACCACCAAAAAGCCAAAGCAAAATGAAATTTAATGGGGATAAACATGAGACGTTCTTAAATGCATTAAATCCCCTCTACAAGCCGCATATGATTGAGATCTGACTCCAGCGTAAGGCAGCTCTTCCTGATGAAGGGTTCTGTTTACCACTGGTGACACAATACAGTGGGCAGACACTGTCAGCACTGGTCAACTGGAACTCCTAAGTATTTTACTTGTTTTGAGATGTTTCCAGAGATTCTCTGTGGCAAACCAAGGCCAACTCAGCAAAGCGGCTGAGTCTGTGTCACACAGAGAACTGAGAAATGCAGCCAGTAAAAGAAAAGCAAGGGATCGAGGAGTGTGACAGTTATCTTCAAGTACTGGTTAGTGTATCATTGGGGAACAAGGACAAGATTTGGTTTTATTGTTCTGAGGAGAAAATCTAACCCAATGCATAAATGACCTGGAGATAACGATTCTATATACAAAGCTCTCACACAGTAGCAACCAGGAAACAGTGAGGCCTTCTCCCCCATTTCTCTAGGTGGCCCTGGCCTCACTGATGACTTTCTCCCCGACTTTCACACATTTGGAGTACCTCCCTTAAACTTGCAACTCCTGAAATCTTACAATCTTCATCTGCTTCACCACCTGTTCATCTCCAGAACTCAAGAGTTTAGCAGGAAATAGAAACAGTGCTCCCCAACCTCGTTTCTGGGGAAAGATTCCACACCTTCTTGATTCCATTATGGAGCCTTGAATTTAAAAATAAATAAATAAATAAAAGCACGTTATTTCTGCTTAGTCAGTGAGAAAATACCAGAGTGCCAAGTAACTAGCCAGAATTAGAGATAGACCTGTCTCTCCTCTCACATCTATATTCCAGCTCACAATCGAATCCCTCCCTCTACCCAACCAACCTTAGCATTGTTACAGAGCAACCTAGTCCTAACCTTATTCTAGAAAATTGGTCTGGTCCCCAGTGGCCACTATGTCATTTATCTGAGAGCTTACTATCATTTCTAAGTTAATTTGTGATTTAATTGTAAATGTAGGGAAGCTCTGACATTGCAGAAAATGTGAATTGTTGAGATAAACTAGGGTCAGAAAGATCCAAAGTTGAATAAGGTCATGTTTTCTTTTTTTTCTTTTTTTTTTACCAGCTTTAATCAGAAAAATATGTTGACATGTGAAGGATCTGGACTGGCATCATCTCTGAGTTGCCTGACACAAAAGCTCTGTATTAAGGCCAGGCCAGATGACTCGATAAAGCTGCTTTCTAACTCAGATTCCCACAATACTCCACCTCTGAAGCCTCCCACCCATTTTCACCTAAATGTTTGTCCAGCTGACCAAACCTGACAAAGAAGACCTTGATTCCTGACTGAAGTTATCCCCAATTTGATGGTCTAATGGTGCAATGTAGTGTGATTAGATTTTTAAACTCTTAACTCATGCAGTACAACTATTGATAAAATAATGACTTGTCTTTTCAATTCTGCTGCATTTGGCAGCCTCCTCTTCAGGAATGGATCCCTCCTATTTCTTCTTGCTTCTTGACTTCTGTGTCTATCTTCCCCCTGGCAAGGTCAAGCCCTGAACATTAGGATCATGTTAAGGGAAAGACAAGCATCTTTAAAAAGTTCTGAAATTATTTGGGTTATGAAAAGTGAAGATTGTTCCTCCTATATAGAGGGAGAAATTTGCATCTCTGTCCCATGCAGTTCAAACCTTTGTCAACTTCTGAGTTTCGGCCAAATGTTCTAGATGCCTCCATTTTGCCCATAAGATCTGTATTTGCCACCATCTATGCCTAATCATTGTCAGTAGCATAGTTCTGGTAATAATTTCACTATCTATCATTTGTTACGGTTAATCCATAATGCATTAGAAAGTGGAGTTAAACTGAAATGCTGTGGCAATGAAACATAAAAGGCAGGAAACACTTGTTTCCTAACTTCTTTTCAAAAATCATTTTTGCAGTGTGACACACTGGGAAACTATAATCTGGCACATGATACACAGTCGGTTAGAATCTTCTCTGAGGGAGTAAACCCCTACCTATCTTCACGCGGGGGATCTGTGTGGTAAGCACTTACCAGGAAGACCATATTCAGTTCCTTCTTCACTGGAATTTTCAGGCAAGTCACAACAAGGCTGTTCTACCTGCTTTTCTCTGTGCTCAGACACAGGTCAAAAGAAAAGTCAGTGTTAGGCTGAAATTCCTGTAATTTACAATCTTCAGCTTGTGGACCAGAGCCAAAGGGGCTCTGGGCTACAAAGTGTAAACAGACCATTGTTGCCTCTTAATCTGAGTAATTGGTCCCAAATGCTGTTGCCACTTTGCAGATCGATGCTTTACATACTTTTTAAAGAATCTGGAACTTTTCTCTTTTGGCAGGAGCAGTTTGGAGTGTTAATTCACTCTTTCATCAGCACTAAGATTCCTATAAACAGCCAGGTGATATTACTCGGGCGCCTGGAGACACGGAGACTCGGTCCTCCTTTGAGAGTTCACTCCTTTTTCTTGTGTTCAGCATCCCTCATTTCATCCCACAGCCGAGCTGGCTGCTGTGTGTGTAATCAACACACATACGATTTCGGAACAAGCTGAGCAGACTGGGCCACCTCCTAGAGGATGTCAGCCAGATTTCACAAGTGGGGCTGCATCTCATTTCGGCATAATTGTTCTCATTGCTACATCCTGCTCGGTAACGAAGCACAAGGAGTTTGGCCCGAGGGCACTTATTTTGTGACATCATCTTCTGAGCAAAAATGTGGCGACACCGTAGAAGAGAAGGTTGTGTGGTATTCTGGGAGAAGAAGAGGCCTGAGGAGGACTTCAGGTTATCTGAATCTGGGCAGGTTACATAACCTCTCTGAGACTTGTTTTTAGATCTATAAAGCACAGTTAATCATATATATTTTGCAAATTATCATGAGGATTAAGTGAGACCAATAATATAAAGGATAAGAAGGCATTACACGTATTAACATATTATGCAAAGTATTTTTAAATTGTATTTTTAGCCTATTTTTCTGCTTCAATCTATGAAAGGCTGGAAATGAAATTTTATTGCCCTGTAATACCTTTCACTTGGACCTCAGTACTTTAACAAAATGCAGTTTTTCTTGCGAGCTTTTCAAGACAAAGACAAAATCTAGAGTTTCTTTCGTTTTTCTTAGATCTCCCTTTGTAGTTCTCTTCAACCTCCCTAGTAACATTTTTAAGCCCTCATTTTTCTTCTAAATATCTCTAGAATGCAATCAAGTTCTCTGTTAAATATTGCTTAGTCAAATTCTACCTATTGGTTTTGATCTTCCATTCCAAGTCAGTCTCTCTTCTCCTGCCATTTGTTTCTTTAAATTTCACTCAGGTTTTCTCCCTCAGCTTCTGTCTGTCTGTCTGTCTGTCTGTCTCTGATAGAAATGTGTATCCCACTAAGCATCCTACATGTAAGATTTTCCAAATGAAAGTGCAGCAAGGATGTATAGGAAATTTAGGAAACTAACTCCTTTCCTCAATCTGCGATAAAAAGATTGAATAGGAATGAGTTTTCTCCACCATAACTTCATCCGATAAAGTTATCAGTGTCCTCAGTCATCAAAAAATTGGAATGTGTCTGTCCCTCCTGTTTGTCATCCATAGAAGTTTATTTTCCAAACAACATTGTAATTGTATCTTCTCTAGAGAGTCAGTGTATCACTGGACGAAAGTTCAAAGAACCCTGAGCATGGCATTCAGATCACTTTTACAAGCAGTGCAACCTTGGGAAAATCATGAACTTTCCCTGAGCTTTATCTTTTTCAGCTGCAGAATGGAAATGACAGTGTTTGCTCGGTACCATTACAGTAAACTAAAGTGAGTGAATGAGGGTAAAGTGCTTAGAACATTTCCTGTGTATCATATGCACCCTTGAAATGTTAGTTAATATTTCCTCCATGTTCTCCTTTTAAAAAAAATTTTTTACATGTATTTAACAGGTTAAAAACTATCAATTTCCTCTCTGTGGCACTGATATTTGACTATCTTTTCATGTATATTATTGAAGATTTGCTTCATGTATTGTTCTTCCCTATCACAGAACATGATGGGAAATACAAAATAAAATAACAATTTGAAAAATATCAGTTCTCTCTGCCCTAATGCATCATCTATACTTCATTAGCTAAAGCGGGATGAAAGTTTTATTATCAACCCGAAACAAAACCAGAGTTTACTCCAAAGTTAGTGAATTTAGATTAGGTTTAGAAAAAAACTGCTTTGAGTTTTAGCTGAATCTCCTTTTTACTTCCAAATGCCATTAGAAGATTTACCATTTCAGGTGAATACCAAATGAGGTTTGGTACATTCCTCTGAATTTTACTTTGAGTTTGTCATTTGAATGGACTCAAATTTCATACAACCTCATTCTTATATTTACAGTTTTTCTTCCATTTTTATCTCTGTGATTAAAAAATATTAAGTAAAAGTTCAGACAGGCTGTTCGGTCTGTGAGAACAAAATGTAGTACTGTGGAACACATGCATTTCTTTATCTCAATAATGAATATAACTTCATGTTTATTATTAGAAAAATGTATTTTTGTAATATGTGCTTTAATGAGTAAGCTGTTTTGCAGAATATTCCCCATTTCTACCACATGACATCCCAAATTGATTAGATAATGATTAGCAAAATTATCTGTTTCTGTCAACATTTAAAAATCTGCATCACATCATCTTCCATCTCTCGCTGAGTTAAACTGACTTTAAAATCAAATTTGTATAATTTAAGCTTTCTCCATTTTTGCATTTTATCCTCCAGAAGTCAGAAGCCTAGACTTTAAGCTAGCTAATTCCCCCAAATTATATGCTAGAGGTTTGGGAAGATTTAAGGATAGATATTTTATATCAAAATGATAGGTTCACAGTTCCCTGATTGATGATCTTGTACGTATAAATGATATATGCCCATTAGATAAAAGGGCCTTCCAGGAGAAAAGATAAGGCAAAAGTGAGTTTAGAAAAATTTCTAATCTCATGTTTGCAGAGATATGAGAAACATGTAGCCCACGTCTGCGTTGTTATAAGACAAAATAATCTTAAGTAACATCTATGAAGCTTATAATATCAACAAGCTGTAAAGATTATTTGCCTAAAACTGCATTGTTTCATTCCAAAAGTAAAATGGAAGCTTTCCACTTACATTTCATTGAACATCTTTTTTTTTCATTTAACTAAAAATTTTTCATTTAAAAAATTTCTAGGATAATTATTTTTCATTAAGAAATACACAATATATGAAATTCCCCCAAAATACTACTTATACCTTTCTGTAGACTGACCACATTTCATATTATTTAAAAAATTAAAACTTGAAAACACAAAAAAATAATGTCATGGGCTTTTCCTTCTTCCAATTTGTAGTCCCCTAACTACTGCTCTTAAAAATAAACTTTACAACATCTTTGAGAATCCCAAAGTACCTCCATCAAGATTTTTTTGGCTCAAAAAGAAAGCAGTTTTGATACTCAAAAATTGGGCCTCTCTCAGTCAATTCCCAAAAGGGAAAAATCAGCTAATCTTAGCAAGACGGCAAATTTAAAAGATTCCATAATCTAACTTAGTCCTCAAACATATTTTAAAATGTGATCAAACAGTAGGGACTGGGCAAAAATATAGAAAATTTCAAAAATAACTCAAAATAGAAAAGTTGAGCATTTCTTTATGAAGCATTTCTGTTTACAAATTAGAGAATGAATAGCATCTTACTGAAAATAGCAGCACATTTGTAATGGCATGTTCTGGTTAATGATAGCAGCAATAACAGAAAAAGTTCACATAATATATTCTGTTATTGCACCACTTTAAACAATATTAAATGTCAGATTTTTGTCGGTCAAGTATTTCAGAGGTCATCCTAGAGAACCAGCCAGCTAAATACCAACACATGTACACAAAAGCACTAACACTCAAGCAACATACAACTATACATGCACAGATGCATATGCACGCACACACAAACACACATACACTAAACCTGACTGGGCTCTGCTCTGGATTCTTGATAACTCAGGCATGTTGTAAGCCCTAGAAAGAATTTTAATCTATATGGTTTGAAAGTAGGGGCCTTTTAAATATGCTGCATACAATTTGTGATGGTCATCTCTAAAATGCTGCTTCTTTATCCTTTTCCATTTGGAATGAATGAGGCTAATTAATTTCAGGCCATACTTGATGAGGTCAGCACCATACGAGGGGTGCGTGCTAGACATTGCTAATCTCTTTCAGCTGAGAGTGATGAATTAAAGATGAAGCATGCCTTTGCAGGCCTAATTTAGAATGTATATCAAAAAACCTACAGCAAATAATACTATACCCTACAACAAAGGAAAACTTGTTCTCTCAGGCTCCCTGAGTTGTGTTGATTTTAAAGACATTTTCAGTCCTATTTGGAAATCCAGCTGTAGATGGATGAACCATATCGAGAATATCAAGCCATCTCTCACACACATGCCCATGTGGACAAAAGGAAAGAAAGAAAAGAACAAAATACAACAATCAGGGTTTGATCCTTTGTGTCTTAAAATTCCACCTAAGTATTAGGCACTTTTGTTTTTCAAAGCTACCAGACTAACGAAGATCCCAAATTAGCAGTACCTGTATTGAAGTGATGACCACCCAGCTCTACTGGAACATTTCAAAGCAACGTGCTGAACGAGGCAGTCTGTTGTTTTTAAAGCAAATATCCTAATGAGGCTTATTAGGTTTTTCCATGTCTTTATTTTGAAAGCCAATAGAGATTGACCAGGTAGATAATGTGATACCTTTTATTAAGCCAAGAAAGAAATTGTAATACAGATGCCTCCAGGCCAAAATGTTCTTATGAAATTTAATGCTAAGCCAACTTCCGAGTTGTGAAAAAGGAGGTACTTGCTGATCTAAACTACAAAGAGAAGAAGGAATTAGTCATAATTTCTCAAAGATGACTATTACAAGTCCCTAAGGGTGACAAGCAAGGTGGTTTAACCCAAAGACTGAGAACTGTATCTTGCATAAAATGCTTCAGTGTATCTAGCAAGAGAAATCTTGACAGGTTACTCGAATCCATTGGAATTTCTAACTGGTGGCCGCAACAGCGCCTGACTTTGTATCCCAGTAGCTCTCATTAGAACAAAGCTGCTTCGAATTAGGTCCAATCTACATGCTGAATCAATCTTTCATCCCTTTGATTGCTTCTGAAAATATTTATATTTCTTAATAATGCACATTTTGTCTTGCAACTTCTGATTAAACCCAGACGGAGTTCCCAAAGCCAGCAATGTATATGGAAGGATGATTTGAGACAGGAAAAGGAAGATAAAAAACAAAACAAAACAAAACAGATTTTTTTTTAATTGAGAAACCATTAGGGAATATAAATCTAGTAATTTTGGTTATGGAAGCATCAGAAGAGGTTATAATAAAAATAGATTGGGATATTATAGTCACCTAATAGAGACTACAGAATATTCATGTTGTGGTGTGATTCTTCATTGCGGCTTTGACTGTTTGGCTGGTTAGCTACATAGGTTTTATGAAAAATCACTGTAAGAGAAATTTAGGAAAATTTCATATTATTACCAGTAATAACCTATACAAGGTATCACATTATAAAATAGGTAAACAGTTATAATAGGGACTTGACCAGATGATTTGATATATATTTTTGTTGAACAAGGAGCATGCTGTAGGGAAGGTCTTTCAAGGAGGAAAGGGGTGAGGATTTCTAGTTTGGGTACCAATAAGAAGGGGTTCAATTTCAACTATATCACCAGTTAATTGGATGAGCCTTGTCCTCTAATTTCTATAGTCCACTGGTTTTTCTTCCCGCTTTTATCTGGAAAATGAGATAGCTTTTCTTTTCTTGAGAACCCTCTAGTTTCTAGTACAGTCAGCCTTCTGTCAACAAGTTTAAACAACTGATGGTCGAAAAAATTACATATATATATGTATTTTTAAAATTGCCTCTCTACTGAACTCATACAATTTTCTTGCAATTATACCTTAAACAATACAGTACAACTATTTACATAGTGCTTACATTGCATGAGGTACCATGAGTAATCTAGAGAGGATTTCAAGTCTACTAGGATGTACCCAGGGTAATGAAAATACTATGGTGTTTTATGTAAGGGACTTGAGCATCCTTGGATTCTGGTATCTGATGGGGATCCTGGAACCCATCCCCATTAAGGGAATATTAAGGGACAAATGGATTTAGTGCTCTCTGGAGGCAAAAGAAAGAAAATGGAGCTTTCACCTGCAAAGTGTCCTCAGTGTCAGTCTTCTAGAAATAGGAACCATGCCTTCTCCCCTAACCCTGACTGTTACTTGTTTCAACAGAGATGGTTATTGTATCTCTGTTCCTCTCTTTTTTTCCTGGAGATCATGAATGAGAAAAGTATCCAAAAGCAAAGTTCATTTGGTCTGACACTCCCAGTTTAGAGGTGAGGAAAATAAAGGCCAATGAGGTTGAGATTCCTGACTTAGTAACTAAGAAAGCCAAAGTTTACACCCAACTCTTGAGGATGGAGGCATACTTCAGGGCCATGCCTAGCATGACTGAAGCCCTGAATTCAATTCCCAGCACTGCAAAAAATTAAGTAATATATAAACCTATGTCACCTTATCTCTAAGCCAGGGCATAGTCTACCGATACATGCTGCCTGAGAGTTTGACAAATTTTTGTATTCTGAAAACAAATGAGATTACTTGTGGCCATTTAGTACAAGTTAAGGCTTCTTGCAATTGGAAACAGTAACAGGATAGGCTTTGAATTCAGACTTCCTGGATTAGAATAACATGTCCCCAACTTCCTAGTAATGTGAAATTTAGGCAAGCCTCTAAGCTTCCTAAGCCTCATTTTGTTTTCTTTTCATTTTTTCTTAGGTAATGGAAAAAATAATATCATCCAGGAAAGTAGTAGAGAGCTTAAATAAAATAACATGTAAATGCTCACTATAACTCATAGTAAATATTAGCTGCAATTAGCATTATCATTCATTTACAGAATGACCTGGAATGAAAAAATTCTAAAGGAACCGAGAAGACAAGAGTTTCAAATTCTAACTGTCCTTCCATTAGCTGTCTGACTTCAGACAACTTTAAGCCTCAGTTTACTAACCAGCCAAATGGAAATTCAAAATATCTGCCTGGCCAAAATTTCAGTATCAATCCAATAAATCCTGCACATCTTGAGAGCACTTTTTAAATAGGTAGAGCACTATACAAATAGAAGAGTTCATGTTGTTTTCAAAATATTATTTCTAGCTTAGAAAGTCTCTGGATGCTTAGATTGGTGAACAGATAATACAAAGAGCTAATGACTTCCTTTTGCTTCTCAAATGAATTAACTTAATAGTGACATACAATATGGGCTAGGAGTGCAGCTCAGTCATAAACTATATGCCTAAAA
Source organism: Cuniculus paca (assembly GCA_004365215.1). NCBI lineage: Eukaryota > Metazoa > Chordata > Mammalia > Rodentia > Cuniculidae > Cuniculus > Cuniculus paca. The sequence goes on from RJWT010004997.1 coordinate 15,332, forward strand.
TAATTGAGGTTCTGGATTTGAACCCGGATCCCTATTCCCCCAAAATGAGAGGCATGAAGTACCACAAAATCATAAAAAAGTATGCCCTCAATTGTTACTGTCACCTATTTAATCCTGTTCTACCATTCTACATAAAATTCTCATAATTTTATCTCACCACAGCATTAGACGACTATTGGTCACAAGGTTTAAAACAGAAAACTCTCTTGCTTCCCCAGTAAAGAACAGAAAAATCTAATTACAAAAAGCATATATTTTATGCACTGTTAAATGATGACTTTCAAGAAGCCTTCATACCCTTTCTCAAGATACTGTCAAACTTTACTCTTGGACCAGCTGTCCATCATACATGAATTTAAAAACGTATTCATTATGGAGATATGACTCCATTTCAGCTAAAAAAGCATCATGGGATGGAGAATTGTTTTGTGAGTGGGATTATTAAAGAGTTGGGGCCTAAAGGTGTATGTCTATTTTAAAAAGAAATTTTCTGATTGCAGATAACTTCTCAATTTGATTTAGTGTCGAACGATAGTGATGGGGTTGATAAGTGAGCATTCATCGGTAATTCATCTTGTGCTGGTAGAAATTTACAGCGAAGCAGTGCTTTCCCAACAGTGACAAGCCCTATTAATCTTCTTCAGACACATTTCAATAGGTGTTCCCATCTGTGCCCAACATCTAAACACTCTGGCATCACTGGTGACTTGAAGACACCTTCATTTCAAGTTACACCAGTGAAAATGCGATACTAGATTGTACTCTATTTTTTAACCTAATTCTCTCTCTTCATTCAATTAGCCTTTCTTGCCTGGATTTTCTGCTCATGTGTAACATCATTTCCCCAGGAGAGCTCTCAAAGATTTGGTTTCTTAGAGATGCACAATCTCCCTCAAGGTTAGCAACCAACAAATTTTTTACAAATTAAAATTGTGTAGATTCCACTTCTGACAGTCATTGATTGGCCCGATTGTGTATGACCTTAGAAAGTAGAACCTACACAAATGAAGCCTGCCTATGTATTGAGAAGGCGAGAAAGAGGGAAAGGATATCAAGTCCATTTCTAGTCATATTCCAAATGCAGATTATTAGTCTGAACTATGATGCTAAATCTTAGTGTAAGGGTGCTAGAAAAAGGAGAACAGGGTAGTGAAAAGAAGCCAGCGCTATGTTTGTCCAACACGTTCACTCCAGAGTATGAAATCTCTCGTCTTTCTGGTGGACCACCCTTTAAAAAAGGAAATAAAATAATATTTTAAAGAATCAATCATTTTAATTAACTTGTCTTTTTCTTCACCAACAACATTCTTGCTCTAGCAGGATGCAAGTTTAGCATAGGTGAAAAATGTGGAAAGATTGTGTAATTTGGATTATACCTAAGTGCTTTTTGGTGCCATGTTCAATTTTATAAGGGTTCTGGTGTTGCAAAGAAAGTGAATTTGAAAAGCATCTTTCTTGTTCACATTAGAAATCTTTCAAAAGGAAAAACTACCTGGCGCATTCTTATTTTGGAAAGGTTAAATACAATGGCATAATGGATGGAATTTTTTTAACTTTCCTGAGTTTTTTGCCATACAAGGTCATGTGAGATGTGTATGTACATGTGTGATGTGTATGTATGTGTGTGTATACACAGGCCTACATGTCTCTGTGTTACTAGTATGTGTGTATATATATGAAAAAAGATATGCATTCTCAAAAATGCCTCCCTCCCTCACACAAACTACTTTTCGCAATGATTATTTGAGTTTCTGTAGATCTCAATAACCTTATTGTAGGTGGCAGGTTTAAATGTGCCATATTAATAACTTGTTATCCAAGACAAATTAAGTCCTTATGTGTCAAAAGCACTCGGCACTGGATTATCTACAAGACAAGTATTTATTGAATAAATGTTGAGTCCAATTTCATTTTAATGTGACTGACTGTATGTTTCAGCCTTTTAGGCAGAGATAAAAACACTCAAACCTATAACAGTGTTGCAACATTACACCTAACTTGTCTATTTCCATTATTGTCTCTCAACTTAGAATATAGAATGAAGGTCTTTTTTCTTCCTTTCTGTTTTCTTTCTTTCTTTCTTTCTTTCTTTCTTTCTTTCTTTCTTTCTTTCTTTCTTTTTTCTTTTCTTTTTTGGTTGTTGTTGTTCTGAAGAGCAAGGGGAGAGATAGAAAAACGGCTGGCATTCCGCCTAAAGAGAAATCATTGAAACAAATTAATCCTATGCCGTTTAAATTGACATGGTAATCCATCATCAGAGAAGGCAAACTCTGAAAGCAATCTAGAATCTGCCCTGCTCTTTCACTGGCCCTGGAGGCACAAAGACAGATAGTAAAAGAACGAGGGGGAAAATCATAAAAGTTAGAAATGCCTTAGAAAAGAATAAAATTGGTTATATCAGCGTTCACTGTCCAGCCCCCGCAATTCTCCTTTGGAAAGGAGAGGTTAACTTTCAACAGTTGCTCTCCCAAGCTCATCTCTCAGTGGTAGATCACTGGAGCCAAGCTCCAATAGTCGGCCTCCTCTCCGGGCTGCTAACTACAGTCTAACCATTGCCTGCAGAGACGAAAAAGTTGACCACCTGACAGACTTGGCAGGACCCACATTTACACAGAAATTCCCAAAAGGGGTAAGGGTCTTTCAGGGATATAGGAATTGGAGTTTGTTTTATTTTGTTTTGTTTTGGTTGCTGTTGTTTGGTGGACTTTAATGGGAAAGAGCAAGCGGAATATCTATTTTCTCTCCCACGTTATCACCTTATATTGTACTCTTTGACAAAAAGCATGATATTGTAAACTTTAAAAGACTCCCATAGCATCCCAGAAAAACTGAGGCAAGCCATCATGCCCTACTACTTATGTTTGTCTTCTTTCTTGGAGGATTATTTCAAATCTCCTTTTACTTCAAAAAGCCTACAATGGTATTACTTAAAATTTGATTTAAAATTCAAAAATTATCTCTAAAGCAGAAGTGTTTCATCTTAGTAGACAGGATGAAGTAAAACCTGGTTAAGATTTCAATTTGAAAAATAATGTGCCTGTATTTCCAAGATACAGGACTTCCAAAATCCTAAGAAATTTTTTCACTTCAGTTAAACTATGTGATATTTTTTATTGTTAGGGGACAGTGTATCTACAGAGCATGACCTCACTATTACTTGAACATATAAATTTGAATACAAAAGTGAACATAATTTTTCAATTTAATAATATGTTCAGTTATAAAGGCAAGAAAATTGGAAATATAAATATATTCATATATATATAACAAATTTATTCCAGTAATAACAGTGAAGACAAAAACCAAATACCTTATCACCAATTACAAGAAGGCAGAAGAACATGAATTTAAAAAAAAAAAAAAACTACACCCAACAGCTGCCCTATTTTAATTTATGCAGGATAGAGTGTCTTCTAGTTTGTGAAGAAAACTTTGTTACTGAAACTAGAACAAATATCACACCTCTTTTCTATAATTAGAATTTTTATTCACTGATTTTTAAAAGGGAGTGGATAATTCTTGCACACTGACTAATGCTTATTAAAGTACATAAGCATAAAAGAAAAACTTTAAACATACCCAGGGAAAAAAGAGTTAAAGAATGAAATATTCATCCACATTCATAGTAGCTGTAATTTTAAACCCTGTTAGGAAAGAAGAAGAATCTGAGGTGTTTGTTTTTAATAAAACCTGGGATTTTGAAATAGTAGCTTTTCAGTAACTGCACATTGAACTGTACTTTTTGAAAAAACTCTGATGCCTTTGAATTTGTTTTCAATTTGTATGCAATGTAGATTTTTGTGATGTAGCACATGATTTTAAAAGCTATTAAATTAACCAAAATCACATGAAAAAATCAGTGAGTAAATAAGCATCGATCTTTTTCTCTCAGAAGTGACTATGAAGACAAATAACTTTTAAAATCCTTTGCTGCTAAAATTTCACAATACCAGCCTCTTTGTAATTACTGAGTAATGTAGCAACAAAGCACAAATGGAAAATTGTAATATAACTTTTGGAGGAAGTTATTAACATGCATTCGGCAAAGACATAGTGTTCCTTAATTTTTAAACTTCTTCTCCTTGACATGTGATGTGTTGTGGACCTGTCATGAAATACCCAGCGTGACATTTGTCACTGAAGTCAGTATGCCCTTCCTTTAATGTATTCAGTTCTGCTTTAAGTATTTAAAGTGACATTATCTCAATCAATTTACCATAGACAAGTAAGTGGAAATCTCTTGGATAAGCTTGATTTATTTATGATAAATTATAATGGATAGATCTACCCAGTACTCAAAATAAAAATACCAACATAAATTCTCTTCAAACAATTCACTTTGTGAACTCTCAAGTGACTACTTCCTATGGCCAAGAGACTGAATATACTATTAAGGATCTTCCTATTCATTTTGCATAGACTTTCTTCATTTTTAACATGCACTTTCAACATTTAAAGAATAAGCTTTTTAAGGGCAGAAATGAAGTTGACATGTAATTAATGAAATGTTTTCTAAATTCATTCATGCATAATGTTTCTCTGTTGTGGCTATCTTTAGCCATCTACTTATTCTCAAATAGAATGCTTTATATTGAATCTGGTTTTTTTTAATCTTTAAAAAAATCCCTAAAAACCAATAAAACAGAAAATACCCCTTAAATTGTATTTCTCCTTCTGAAATTCACCTTAAGTTTATGGTTCAAAAAAATGTAATTAAATAAATCATGTGTTGTTCAGCTTGTACTTTTTGAAGTACACCAATGTGGCTAATTAACAATATTAATTTATCTGGATATTTGCCTAACACCTTCATATTTAAGTGACTGGCACTTGATTTCACTTGATTAATGCTTTTTTTTAACATACCAAAAATTAACTGTCATTTTATAGATTTCATTATGAGGCTCTTAAAAAAGAGAAAAATTACAGAATTAGACCATCATCTCTTACTTTGTCCAGTTCTAAATAAGAACTGGTGTCCACATGGCTTTTGATGTCTTTAGAATTTTCTCAGCAGGAGTTGCCTTGCAGTCTAATATTAATATTAAAAGCATGTATCACCCACATCAGACTTGTTTAAATGGGCAGAGAGAGCTGCCTTATGCCATCACCCCTAGTCATTCTCCTTTAATTCTTCAATCCATTGAAAAGTGAAAAAAAAATAGAATGGTATATCACTGAATTTTTAAATAAACAAATTATGCAAATGATGCTCACCTTTTGTTTAATTGCTCTGGCAAAGCTACCAAACTGGAGATCTGATGTTTTTACTTTGAAGTGTCTTTCTATGATTTTGCAAGCCACAATTGCTTTACCATTACAAAGTTGCTTCAGCTTGTATTTTAACAATAGCGATTCCAAGGAGCTCATTCAAAACTCTTTTTTGCACTGCCTTCTGCCAGACTACCGGGATGTACACATGCGTGACAGCTTCTATGTGGTGCTTGAGTATAAGAATCTTTAATTCATCCAGGAACTTCTAATACTATAGGAATTTACACACACCCATGTGCGCACACCTTCCTGCACATGACTATCCTATCATGACCCATTCAAAGCCACCAACTTTGAAGCCAGCAGAATATATTTTCTAATTTCATCCAGGTTTTATGGCTATAATTTGGCTACTGACAAGATTCTAAAATTGCTTTTACTTAAATGAAAAGTAAACTATGCGTTGGGTTTTTGTTCGGTTGATTTTTGCTCTTTCAACTCCTTCACAAAAGTAATCACTTGTGTACCTGTTAGAAATATTTTTAAAGTGAACTGGTCAGTTAAACACGAGAGAATATTTCCTTACATGCTGTCTGCTTGCTCTGTAAAGTCCATTCTCATGGAGCGTGCTGCGTTGATGGATGACACTCTTGTGTCTGAATGCAAACCCAGCTTGCAGAGGGCGGGTGGAGGTGGGGAAACCAGGCGAGAGCACAGAGCTGGCTTCACAACCCTTGCAACTAGAATGCATTGATCCTCCCTTCCTCCCTTCCTCCCCTCCTTTCTTCATTCTTTCCTTCACTCCCTTCCACCGTTCTTTTCTTCCTTCCTTTTTAAGACAGGCCCTTTTGGTGGATTAGTGTAGTTAACCTTCGCTCTGGCCAAGCCCAATAAGAGTTAATAGAGACCGGGCTCCGGACAGCCCTCTGGGTCAGCCATGCCTGCGAGCCTCCAACTCAGGAATCACAGGGTTTACGGGAGAAGGAATTCGAGGCACTGATCGTCTCACACCTGAACACATCCCTCTAACCCACTGGAATTCCTATTAAAAATTTTTTTTCTCTTCTGGAAAACGATTAATTGCACGTGCAGCTAAATTTCCTGTTGCATCGAAGAGCCAAACTGGGCAGCCTGAACTGACTCCCCCAAGCTGCCAAGAAAACTGAGCAAGGGGCTGTGTGGGGAAGGTGACCCTCCTCAGATACATGCATGCATACATGTATGCACACATGTATACCTACAAGTAGCCATCAGTTTCTTCAGGAAGAGCAGATCTCTGGGGAAAGGGCAGAAGCGCTAAAGGAAGAAACGAAAAAGAATCTGCTCTGTCCTCACCTTCCACCTTTTCTTTTCCCCAGAAATTAGTGCCTACTTGATTATTTGCAGCTGTTTGGAACCTCAAGGTTTGTTCACAGTAGCAAGGGAGACTCACGCTTCCAGAAGTGAAAAGGCATTTTCGCGCCAGGACTTTCCTGCCCAGAGTTCTGAGGAAGATACTTCCCTCTCTCCCAGCAGGTCTCCACCCCTCTGTCCCAGGGCTCAAAGCCTTGGTACCTCAGTCAGCCCTACGGGTCTGTACGCCCCAGTTACTGTAGCTCTGTGCACCCAGCGCTGGGGCCCCAGGCCGGTTCCCACCGCTGGGGTGTGGCCCTGACATCCCCAGAGCTAATTTCCCTCCCGGGAGAGATCGGCATCGGCGAGGTCCTAGGACCTCTCTCTCTGATGTTTGCCACCCTCCCTCCTGCCATCCTCCTTGACCTTGGACTTCGTGCCACCTGCCCACGAGCCGCAAACCTGGAGTCCACTCGCTATGCAGTCCGCAGCGGGTTCCGACACCCAGCGGGCGCCCTCGACACCGAGTGGGTGGGCAGGAAAGCAGTCAGTGGGCTGGGCTCGGGGTCCTCTTTAGACACAATCAAGGAGAGGGGAGGCAGAGGCTGACCGCTGAGAAAGTTCAGGAAGCTTTGGGCGCCGGCTGGGAGGAGCCCCCAAACGCCAAAGGCCGACAGCTAGCGGTTTAGGCCACACCTTTGCATCCTTCGGCCGCCTGGAGAGATCGCGGGTGGGAATCATGCCCGCGCCCCCATGCCACGACTGCCATCCCTCCCCGCGGCCCCCTGGCCACAGCCGCTCGCGGCGTGGAGCCAGTGGCGCCCGGGTCCTCGGCCCCACGCGCCCGCGCATCCCTCGCCGGTGGCGGCCGCGCGAAGCTCGGTGGCGACTCACGTCCCGGGTCGCTGCACGCTGGCGGCTCCCGTCGAGGAGCGGGGACCAGGCCTGCGCACCCAGGAGCCCCTGGCGGAGGTCGAGCCGCCCCCTGGAGCCTTGCCTCCCTCCCACTCGGCACAGCCAAATCCCAGAAAGTCCCGTCCCCTCTTTGCACTCCGGGGGCTTCTAATCACTCCGTATCGATTTCCCTAACTCTTTTCATCCCGTTGAAGACACATCTTAAAACACTGCAGCCCGGAGTGTGCTCTGGGCTTTACCCACACTAATAAAATGATTTACCCTTCTCTCTGCGCTTTCCTCGCAGAGGAAAATCGTTCGAGCCCCGGCTATTTGTGTGTGATCAGTAAATATTTAGTGCGGTGACATCCTCAGCTAGGCTGTGGATCGATGCGGGGCTCACCGGGAGGTGTGCAGGGCCGGGCGGGGCCGCGCCGCGCCCGCCCGCAGAGGGGGCTCCCCCGCCCTCGCCACTGGCCGCTGATTTACAGCCTGGGCAACCACCCGGGGCTGGGGGGTGGGCAGAGCGCGCCTGGAAAATTGGCTTTTCAACCTTTCTACTTTTGACATTCAGCCACCTCCCCAGGCTCTAATTCTCGCCCCCTCCCCGCCCCTCCCTGCCCCTTATCGAGGGCGCCCCGCGCGCCCCAAGAGCCCTTCTCCAGGCTGCGCGCCGTGCCCGCGCCCCCGTGGCCGGGGACCACCTATCACAGCCCTGCGCCGCCACGCAGGGAGGCCCCAGCCCCTGCTCCGGGGGTCGCCTCCTTCGGGCAGGATGCTCTCCGCCCGCCCACACCTCAGAGGGCGGAGAGGGGGTGGAGGAGCCTAGGGCTGCCTTTGCGGGAGAAGTGGCCGCTCCCTCCGCTACCCTTTCTGCGACCCTCGACTTCTCCCCTACTACTGCAGCGTCTGGTCCTTGATGCCCCTCGGGCCAGATGGCTGGGCTGGGAACTTTACTTCGCTCTACGAGACACTTGTCTTTCCTTAGGAGCAACAAGACTCTTAGGCTGGAAGTGTGGAGAGCGAGGCCTCTGCCCTGATCTTGCCTGCCACAGGGCTTCGGCAGGGGCTGCAGCGATGCCCGCGCTCCTGGGGCCCATCCGGCCTGTCCTGGGCGGGCGCATGCTATTTCATGATCACAGGGCTGCCCCCTGGGCCTGGCACATCAGAAAGGGGACCGGATCCAGAGTGAGGCATCGCACCATAACACCAAGTCCAATGAAACTGGCCACCTCAGGACGCTACTTTGCTGGAGTAGTACCGAGGAGCATCAAGCCCGCAGGCTCCACAGCTCTCTGGCCAAGGGGCACAGGGCCGAAGGTCTCCAGCACTGGTGCCCACCTGTTAGCCTGCCTGCTTCTTTCTCACCTGCACCCTGGGCCTTTGCCTTTCCCTTGTGGCCCGCAAAGGAAAGTGTGCGACTTTGTGTCCGCGCACCCTTCCCAAAAGCTGGCACCCTCGCCTTTGTCCTGCACGTGATTTTCTAAATCGCCTTATCTGAAGACTATATCTTTATACTAATGCATACTTAATTGGTCCGTCTTGACTGTCCATATAAAACAATTTAATTAGGGTGCTTTCTTGCTTTGGAGAGCAAAGAAAAAAAATCTGCCCAATGCTTATTGTATTTAGCACCAATACAGGCAGAAAATGTAGCACAAGTTTTTGGTTGAAAGAGCACCTCTGTGCCCATTGAAGGGCGTTGATCCGAAAAGACAGAAAGGACAAGTAAAATCGATTTGAAGCGACCCTCTCTGTCCCTTTCACACCATTCAGAAACTCCATTCCTTCTAAGACAAAGACCAGCGCCTTGGGAATTTTCAGGGAAAAAGAGGACTCCAGTCCCACAAGCCTAGGGCACTTTAAAAGAAATCCTCACTATTCCACTTTAAACCTGCACTGGGTGCTGTGGCCCCCGAATGGGAATTTCACAAGCGCCCCTCTGAAGAGCCAGGCAGTCCTGCTGGCAGTTCCCTCATTCCCTGCTTGCTTGGCCTTTTGGCCAGCGTGGACTAGCCTTTAGGGTTAGTGCAGCCCTCACCTCTGACCCTCAAGACTGGAGTGACTCCCAGTGCTGCAACGTTGGCCAAAGTTAAAACAACAACAAAATCGCTCCTAAATCCAAAGAAATCAGCTGTGGTTCAGCTGCCTGAGCCACCTTACTTCACAGCCACCTTCATCCCCAACTTTTCTCCCCTTCTTCTGCAAGGAATTGCTGTAGCTACTGCTCAAGGGGTGAATTTAAGGTGTCAGGGCAGCATCTCTGAGTTTCTTAAATTGCTGGGTGTAATGGGTCCTCCATTAGGAATCCCGAATGACAGGTTATGCCACTGACGCCCAGACTGGGAAGGCAGTCATCGATCAGACCTGGCAAAAACAGGGAGGAAGGAGAGGAAGAAAGAAGAGGACAGACGAGAGGCCGCGCTCTGATCACCTTCGCCTGCCCTGAGCCTGGCCTGCCTGTTCCACGATCCCTCGACCTTCAGCTCAGGTTGAAGGGGGCGGGGCAAAAGGGAGGGGGCACCTCTGAGTTACACAAGTGGCCTCCTTCTTCTAACAGAATGAGTTCACCACCTCCCCAGAGGAAACTCACCATCCATCCACTCAGTATAACTGAGGAGACAAACCGCAAGGAAAAACTTCTGTAGCCCATATTTATGGTATTAATGAATAGTTTAAAAAAGATTTACACTTCTTATGATCAATATTCTGAGTTATTTCCCTCAAAGTATATAATTACAGTGTCTTCAGAGTTTTCATCATTGTTTGAGGTGGCAAAACCATTTGTAATTTTCATTAGCCAGTAAACATGTAATTAACATTCAGCACTGTGTTTAACTTAATTCCTGTTTAAGACAAGGACAAGAAGCAGCCGAAGAGTGTTAGTTCCATTTGTCAAGTCTGACATACATCTTACCATAACAGTTTCCTAAAATAAAAGATTCGTGTTTTCCCATTATTCTTCTCTTAAAACAAAACAAAAAATCCATTAGTTAAAACTGCATTAAACTGGGAGAGGCAGCATAATTTATTTTCAATATTTGCTAGTTGTTGGATTTCTGCTTCCTTTATTCTTTTTAGGGGGAGTGATAAAGGGACCGGTGAATTAAACATTCATTCTAGGAAGGCATGAAATGGGGAACCCCTCCCCCAAAAGAAATAGATTTCCTGTTCAGGAAAGTTCTAGAATGGGCACCAGAAAGGGGAGGGAGGCACTAATCCACAGGGGAGAGGGAAAAATCACTTGGGGGACTTGAGTTAAAAGTAGAAAATGAGGGTTCCAGCAGATTCCTAGGAAAAATGTTGCCTTCCTGTTTCAAGTTCTATCTTTGATCCAGGGTAAGAGGAGCTTGTCTGCCAGTCTGCAAGGCTGCTGCTTTTCCCCCCCTTTCCCACCTCTGTTATTTCCCAACTTGCTTTAGGATTAGCCTCCATCCCTCTCGACCCCAAACAGTGGAATTTGGCTGTGCCTCCTGTCCTCTTGCTTTGCAATATCGGCTGTAGTTGGAGGTTTTCTGCTGAGCCTGAGCCGATTGCTGCAGCCTCGACTAAACTCATTAAGTTGGGAGATTTTTTTCAATTGGACGGGTGTTTTTAAAGTCTCGTCTTTCCAGCCCCAAACAAGGTGTAACAACGCACTCTTCCTTCTAAGGAATGAGATGAGAGACAAGGATCACTCCAGACATCTCCTACCTACGGTTTGGGGTTTTTTTCTTAAAGGCGAGGCTTGCATTCCTCAGCAGCTATGTACAAAGCTCCCTGAAACCTTGTCTCTCTAAAGTTAGTGTGCAGGGCTTTCCTAGGCTGAGAGCGAACGCCTAATACATGGGGAAGCACTTCCTGGAGGTGGACGATCTCTCCCTTCACCTTTCCTCTTTTTCCCTGCAGGCTAGTGCCTACTTTTTATCAGTTTGCACAATCGCTTAGATAAACACCGAGGAGGAGATTCTCTTTAATTATCAAAGACACATCTTTTCAGGGGGCCAACAAAGCGTTTATTTCACCCGCCAAACTAAAGGAGAGTTATTCCAGTTTAGAAGGAAGATGCAAGCGGTTTGGGATCTTGAACAAGGAAAATATGGTTTTGGTATGTTTACTTACAGTATTTTTTTTTCCTTCTTTCTCTCCTTTCTCACTTTTCTCCTTGTGCTGTGTGGGGTTGGGGATGACTTGGGGCTTTGCAGATAATCGGTTTGCTAATGTGTATGAAATGCCTAGGACTGTGGTTGAAGGGGCTTGGGGAAGGGGGGACAGAGTCAATTCAGTGCATTGCCATATTTTATTACATGTGTGTGGTAGGAGAGGTGGTAGAGGGAAGAGGAGGGGGGAAATACAATTGCAAAGCTGCCAAAATATGATTAAACCGAAGCATAAAGGCTGCGGTGCCTCCCATCGCCTCGTCCTGTCTCCTCAAACTCATTTCCTTCTATAGAGCAAACTGAAAACCAGTCCTATAAGCCTGGTCTTCCAAGCAGCAGAAGACTCGGTTTTCTAGCAAAGGAGCTGCTAGGCTCGCGCTGAGTATCAGAATTTACTGTTCGGTTTGCCTCTGCGCTTTATTTTGCAACCTTGTGCAACTGACAGCCAGGCAGGCAGGGAGGAAGGCAAGCCTTGTCCGGCGCCCTCGGCCGCGGTTCGGAAAGGGAGCGCTCGGCTAAGCTAGGAGGGGAATCGCGACAAGAAGGGTACTCACCGTCGGGCAGGGCGGTGGAGCTGGCGTGCGGATTTCAGGCAAACGTTTACCTTTTTGCTGTCTATTGCAACCGCGCCGGGCTGACTTTAAGAAGCAATTCTGTGCTCCGTCCAAAACGTTCAAGGAACGGTTCTTCATTTTTAAAAAGCCAGCGAGAGAGACGACAGAAACAGAGAGAAAGAAAAAGAGGAGGGGGGTGAGAGGGACGCACATAAACCCAGTTCAAAAAAAAAAAAAAATCACCTCTTCACCAGTGACTCGGGCAGCGCAGAGGCGGCGAGATCCGAGTACAGTCCAACCAAGCCAGAGCCAATTAATTTTAAATTCTGAAGAATTATTCAGATTAAAATGTACAGAAGTTTCATTCTCCTATGTCTACGTGAGCCCAAAGTCGTTTCCCTTTAAGAGCTCCTTTTATTTTAAAGTTGAATTTTAGGCAGCGAGGACTCTTACACTAGGGGGCAGACAGATACTGTACTTGCTCCAATCTTAAGCAATTTTTTCCCTCCCGGCATATGCTCTGATTTAGCACTGTAAATTTTTCAGAGGACCCAACTCTGACAGCCCCTGGTGATTTTCAAAGTACCACAAGCCAGTGGTTAAAAATTGCATTGACTTGGAAGTTCAGAGGGGCACAATGGAAGCCCCTTTCCCTATTCATGGAGCTCCAGTGTGGTGGAAGAGAAAAACACACACGGACTAGATTGAGGGAAAGGAGGAATTCAATGAATCCTGGTGGACAGAACTGGTTTCTACTGAGTTCAGAGTTAAACTCCGCATGTGCTGGGCTCTGTATTCTTATTGTGATTTAATCTGTAAAGAATCACAGACCATCCGGCTACTTTTTGCAAGAAAATCATATTCCTGGTTGATTTTTTTTTTAAGATTGAGACAAATATTTTTCCAACTTTCACCAGCCAAATTAAAGCTTGCCATTCCTCTCATTAGAATAAATTTACATCTGCAATACAAGATTCTGTTGAATTTAAAAGAAAAACAATAGTCATATATATAGTGATATTTATCTTTTAGTCTGAGAGCTTCTTAATCTTAAAGTTAAAGCAAATGAGCATATCTGAAGAAGACATTTTAAAATATTTTGCCTCTTTTTTTTCTTCTTCCCAGTCAGTTGTTCTGTCTCTCCTTCCATGCAATAAAATGGACTTCATTTTTCACAATGATGTTTACCCCCTTCTCAGTAGCATTTCCATAAGTGAATGCGTCCTAAAACACAGTGAAATGCTTCTGACTTCATGGCAGCCCTGTGGTCTTGTGCCTAGCAGGCTTCAGCTCCATAGGAGAGATAGTTGGGAAACAGTCCCACTGCAATCTATGGCCTTGAAATTCAAACAGTCTCTAAAAATTTTAAAAATTGAAGTTCTTCTTCCTTGAAATCATTTCTTTGAAAATGTGCAGAAAAGTGATATTTGCAGACATCTTTGCACTCAAGAGACAAGATTAAGTTTTCCCTATAATCAGTTATTCTCATCTTCTATTAAACTGAGATGAGAATACCCTTTAGATTTCCTATCTGAACCCCAGTCTCAGTATTGCTGAACTTGTCCCTAATCTTCTGACATTTATGGCATAAGGCAAGTCCTGGAATCCCAGAAGTTGAAAGGGGAGAAAAAACCAAAACCTTCTTTGAAATGATTTCTTTTCCATCCTTCTTGTTCTCTTTAGGAAAAAGTTATATTGTGTCTGTAATCAACTTGAAATTCTTAGCCTGGCTTCACTCTGTGACAATCTTATAGCAAGTCAGGTTTATGAAAGTTCAGTGCCTATTATAGGTTGTTATTTCTTAAAACACTCAAATAACTCCAGCACCTGCAGCTTTAATGAAATATGTGATTTTGGTGGAGAATGAGAGGACTAGGAGTGCTTCAGTGATGAAATTTAAAGAGAATTTTTTTTCTTTCCCTAAAAACCAGCCCCTATCTGCCTACTTAGTGAATGCAGACTGCAAACTGCACATGTCAATTATATGTGTGGTTTATTTTTAAGTACCTTTATCTCGCCAATTTTTTGAACTGCTAAGTATAATTTTCTGAAGTCATCAATTTACTCCTTATAACGTTCCTATTTTTCCTGTGGAGCTCAGCATCTTTTGTGTAAAATACTACAATTGTTCATAAATCTCGTTGGCTTATGGCTTTACAGTTTTTCTTGGTGCAAAGTGTCCTTGATCGAAATACAATTCTCATCTAAATGTGGACTAATCATAACCCACTAACTGGTTATAATCAAACAGCCAGGTTACTGCAGTAGAATATAGCGTGTGTGTGTGTGTGTGTGTGTGTGTGTGTGTGATTCTATATGTTTGATGTTTAAATCAAGCACCCTGGAATTCAAAGACACAACCATATCAGTGATGTTAGCATACTGAAAAGAATGGTCTAAGCTATGAAGTTGTTCTTCTCGCAGTGACTCTCGAGGGCGAATATGGCTGTGTGTGTTTTTGTGAGTTGTACAGGTATTATTTCCTTTTGGGGGCAGAATTTCTGGGTGTGTTTTAATGACTATATGAATGCCTAAAAGGAACTTGAAGAACAATGAAGTCTGTACTCAACTGTTCTATAACCTAGAAGCACAGTCTCAGAAGTCTTTGTCTCCGTACATAGACAAATGTGCATCTGATACATGTGTGCCTACATGTCTGCACAGAGGGTGTGCATAAGGAGACTAAGCCGATGCCTTCACCTGTCCGTCAGCGGGCAGAATGGTCTTTTCCCTCTTACCAGGATTCGGTGTGTGACAGGATGTTGACTTGCAACTGAGCTAAAACCAACGGAGAGAGGATAAAGTTGAGGGAAATTTATTTTAATTGCGTCATGACAATGAGATGAAGTCTACTTCTGCTTCTCAGCATCCGAGATACTTTATTTGAGCAATTAAACTGTCAGGCCACAAACCTATGAAATGTTAACCCTGCAAGGAAAAGATAGGCATCGAAAGATTCTTTTCGACATAAATAAATAACTAACTAAATAATGACCTCTCAAACTGAGCAAGTGTGCAGAGTTGATTAAGAGAAGGGCTTTCCATCACCCGGATTTGGTCAAATCTTTCGCTTGGAAAATGCCCGAAAGCTCAGTTCGAGGCACCGTTTTACTTCCACCTCCCACCCTTCTGCAAAGAAACCGGGGAACTTTTCTCTTTCTTTGGCTTTGTGGGCACCAAGACGCGCCGGGAGTTCCCGGGTGGTGCGCGAGCCGCGGGTTTCGTGGCACCGCCAAGTTTCGAGAGGCGAAGTCCTCGATTCCATCCGAGCCTCTCGCGGAGCCTTTAAGAGG
Source organism: Cuniculus paca (assembly GCA_004365215.1). Classification (NCBI taxonomy): domain Eukaryota; kingdom Metazoa; phylum Chordata; class Mammalia; order Rodentia; family Cuniculidae; genus Cuniculus; species Cuniculus paca. The sequence continues at coordinate 30,758 of RJWT010004997.1, forward strand.
CGTTGTGTGTGTGCGCGCCGCGCTCCTCTCCCCGCCGGGGCGGAAACCTCGGGCGCAAGGCGCGGAGAGAACCGGGGGTCGCGCTCCCGGGGCCGGCGCGGGCCCATCCCCCGCTCGGCGGCCGGGGCGGCGCGGCCACCCGGTCCCCGCCCCCCTTCGTCCCCCCCCACCCCGCGAGCCCCGCGCGGCGATCGCAACGCCGCTCGCGCTAGGACCGGGCAGCGCCCGCGGTCGCCATGGCGGGGCCGCCGCGCTCCGGCCAATGACGGCGAGGGGGCGGCGCGCGCGCGCCTGGCCAGGCCAACCCCGGCTGCTGCCTTATAAGGCGCGCCGTCACCATGGCAACGTGCGCTAAGTTGCAGCAGTCGTGTCAAAGTTCACTATATAGAGAGCTCAGTGAGCTGATCGCGGAGAAGCCACTTCTGCCAGCCCTGGCGCCTATAAATCGCATTCCCTCCCGCGCCCCCCTTTTTAGCATATTTGATCACTTTGATTCTCTGTTCTTTTCTCTCCGCGGTGTGTGTGTGCGTGCGCGCGTGTGTGTTTTCTTCTCCTCCTCCTCCTCTCCCCGAGTTGCCTCCTTTCTCCGGGTGCCGTGCTGCCTTTTTTCCCCCTCTTTCATTCTTCCTCTCCATCTTTCTCTCCCCCCTCTGCGCACGGAGGATGTGCTTCTAGGTGGTGATCTGCCCTCCTTTCTCTCTTTTATCATTTCTCCCCCGCCGCCGGCGAGTTGACTCTTTCCCTATGTGTGTGAGGCGGCGGCGGCAGCAGCAGAAGCAGCAGCTCCGGCGGCGACAGCAGCGACTTCACCGGCGGCGGCGGCGCTAGACGCGGCGGCTCCGGGCCCAACCCCGGCGGCTTCAGCGGCGGCTCCAGCGGCGGCGGCCCGGGCGGCCCGCGGGAAGAGGCGAGCGGCCTCCACCGAGCGGAGCGGAGCGGCGCGGGCGGCGGCGGCCGGAGCGAGCGGGCGAGCGCGGCGCGCGCCGGGCGCCCAGGGCAGGCGGCGGCGGCGGCGGCGGCCCAGCGCCAGGACGACGCCGCGCAGCGCCGGACGCGGACCACTTTCATGCTGATTCCCCCGGACTCGGGCAGCGCTCCGGCCATTCCGCGGGCCGCCGGCCTCCGCCCCGGCCTGCCTGGCTCCCTGGGTGCGCCCGCGCCCGGTGCCTCGGC
>RJWT010004998.1:0-17954 GCA_004365215.1 Cuniculus paca
CATTTGCATGCTTTATGTAGAGAAATGGTGCTCTTCTTCAAAAAGTGTGAATTTTATTGTTACTTCACACAAAGAAAAGCTGAAATGTTATAAAATAAAAAGCTTATAAGATAAGGTAAATCATTATTGGTGTGAGTGGATGGTGATGAATGAAAAGTGTTTTTCTTTTTCTTCTACCAAAGCTTAGTCTCATTATTTAGAAAAATAGCAGAGTAAAATGAAATGAGCAGATTCAAAATAATGAATGCAGTAGAGAAGACCAGTCATAGTTTCTTATTGTCCTTTCCATACAAAAGAAGAATAACAAGAAATGAAAGAAAGTGTCAAAAGTCAATTACATGTTTAACAGATAAAAGGAAATATGAATTTTAAATGCAGGGCAATTATTGTCAAGAGATATCATTGAAATAAACAGAATTTATATTTGACATTCATGTTTTAGAAAGCTTAGATGGAACCAATACATTTCAGTTGCTAAGAATAATACTATATTTCCTTTATAACAATGTAGAAACAAAAAGGAGACACATATGACATAAGGTATGGGAAACATCTATAAGTAACTACTATAGACAGATTAAAAAACTCAGGCCATATGAAAATTTAAGCCAGAACATTAACTCTCTGTTCAGATAATATGAGTAGATTGAGCATACATAGGATAAAAAGTGTAAAGAAGCACAGGTTACAGAATATAACAAATGCAATGATTATAGAGGGGGCCTTATGGTACTTTAGAAATTCATGTTTAAGGACATCGATTCCAGAACTATAAGGTCTGTATTGCAATCCTTTTCCTACAACTGAGCTGTTATGGTGACTACAGGGTAAACAGCCTCCGTTTCCTCATCTACACCAAAAAAATAACAACTATAACTTTGAAGTCTTACAAAGTTAATTCTTTAAACAGTACTGGTATTCGATAACCAATCAGAAAATTTTAGTTCTTATCATCATCTTTCCTCCGTTAGAAATATTTGAAAATATAATTTGATTTTCATGGCTAAATCAGATGAGAGATTATATATTTCATGGACTCTAAAAGAATTGTGTACATGGCATTTAAGATAATTTGCTGACATTGCTAATATGTGTTGAAAGACTAAGCATGTTCTCCCAGGGACCAACTCAGGACACTGCTACAAACATTCAGTGCACTAACTCCATTGTACCGGCAATGCTAATCTGATTGCTCTTGATTGTTTCATCATAAATTTGAATAAAGATATAGTTAAGCAGTGATAAGCTATACATTTGTTTTATATGACAGTGCAATCTATTTTTTAAGACTTGTTATGCCAGGGCAGTAGCAATATGTTCATAAAATAAATCTCCATTAAGATACAGGTTGATTGCAGATCCTTAGCCAAAAAATCCAAAACTTTAAAATTACAAGTATAGTTCAGTTTTTCAAAAAATATAATGGTACTACTGAAGAAAATCTTAAGAAACTCTCTGGTACCTCAAGACTCATAGAAAGCTTTTCCAGGAAAGCAATCATCTTTATTGTTCTCGAAACTACTGTAATTCTTAGTCTCTCTTTTTCTCTCTCCCAAGCATATGAACACACACACCTACATGTATATACATAGCTTTATGTATTCAACATGGAAGAAGGGATAAAAGTTTTAAATAAGAAGATATAGTTAGTTTAATAACATTTAGGTAATATATACAAGCTTTCATATTTGCTAGTTTCTTGCAAAAGGCATAGAAGTTGGGAGGACAAAGAAGACAAGAAGAATTTTGGATAACTTGTATGGGGAAATTGGAGAGAAAAGGAAATTTGTTCATTCAACAATCTCTCTAGTTTTCTGAGCACTCCTCACATGTATATCTTGGAATTAAAGAGGCTCTTTAAAAATAAGAGAACCAACTGGGAGAAAGATAAAATAAAGATGTATCCATCATTATTTTTTCTTCTTTTGTAAGCTAAAAAAGTACTAAACTGGTTGAAAGATATACAGAAAATAAGAAGAGAAATGATAGGAAAGAAAACTCTAGGAAGGTGAACACACAGAGTACTTTGAAACTAGAATAAAGTTTGGAGAAAGAAAATCTAAGCTTTTCATTTCAAAACATAGAAGTAGTTGCTGCAAACTATTAGTAGTTCTTCAATCAGGTTCCAGAATTACATACTGGCAGAGCTAGAATAAGAAACCAGGCCTCAAGATTTATAATTGGGATTTCATATTGCTTTCTTAATAAACTCACTAAGAGCTGCTTTGATTATTGTCTTGTTGCTCCTGAGTACATCTAGGGGATAGACCAAAGAAACTGCATAGGTAAGAGGAATCCAACTGCCTCTGGAATTTTGGCAAGAAACACTGAGTCCAAGAGTTGAGTATATTGTTACTACAGAAGTAAGCAGAAGGGAAGAACTTCCAAAATACTTCCTTGTTTATTTCTATTTTTATTTTATTTTATTTTATTATTTATTTATTTATTTATTTTTGGTACCAGGAATTGAACTCATGGCCTTGTGCTTGCCAGGCAGGCGCTGTGCCACTGGGCCATATCCTGAGCCCAATATGTCTTCATTTTATATTATTTTACTATATGTCAACCACTATATTTGGCTCCAAAAAGGAGGGATACAAATGCATAAGGTCTATTTTGTTTTCTGCCCTTGAGGCAGTCTAGTGAACTGGAGGATATTCACAACAGAGCAATTCTACAGCAAATTTATAATAAATAAAATGAAATATCTTTTTGACCTGTCTTTTCAACACCCTCTAGGTATTTTGAGTTTCCTTTTAGCAATCCAAAATATAACTATAGTCTCTATACACCTAATAAGTACTTTGTATGGTTAATTGAGCCTCACGTTGTAGCTAATTTATCGATTTGTACTGCTGTCTTGCAATACCAGTTTCAGTAGTTCAAATACTGAATTATCTAAGTTGTTTAAAGCAGTTTTCAAAAAAAGAGTAATATTTAATATACCTAAACTAGTACAAAAATTCTATAGACAAATACAGACTGGTGTTGACTGTACAGTAAGGATTTATAAAGAAGAGCAAACAAAAACAAAACAATAATAAGAAAAAGACAGTTGCTCAAGATTTGCAAATTGAGACAATTCAGGTAATTTTAATTGTTCAATATGGATGAGATTAAAAATGTATTTGAGCACGTGCACCAAAGATATATATTTTCTAATATCTTTCCAGAAACATAGGACTCAACCTTACTTATGTATTAATATTTATAACGTAATATTCAGAAACTAAAGGATTTTTATCAGTTACTTGATTCTAATAGATTTTGGCCTCTCCTGAAGCTGCTGAAACTTTGAACACTGACTCCAAGCAAAAATACATGGAAGCAAACATGGACATGCAGATAATGACAAACCCCAGAGCAATATCTCAAAACAAAGAAACAATTCAGAAGTATGTAAAACTCCAAATTAATCTGACATCCTTTACTAATCTTAGATTCTCCAAAGTAAGCCCGGAACACAGCCAATTTCCCCTAAGTTTTCTGAACACCAGACCTAGCTAAGACTGAGATATGACAACCTTCAGACTAAAATAAATACTGTAGGGTTGTAAATAAGCATTTATTTATATTAAAGAGCATTTATGTAACATGACTAAAGCACCAAAATGAAAAAGTTCAAGGTAAGGAAGCAGAGCAAACTTTCAAATAATGCGACTCTACATGTAAGAAAAAATAATATTCCTTGCAAAAACATTTTAAAAAAAACATAACTAAGCCTCTATTTTACACTTATGCATTAGATTAAGCCAAACTGCTCTTCTTCTGTTGGATAATTACTGTTTAAAAGCAATTTAAAATGATTAAATACATATACATACACAAGTATACATAAAACAACATTACGAAAGGATTTAACAATCAAAATTTCCTCCAATTTATTGTAATATTCCTTCCAATTTCCTGTTTTTTAAATGCTACTTATAAAGGTAGCTTATTATTTATATGTTGTCATAAAGGGAGCTCTATAAAATAAATATCCATGGAATTACCTTGACTCAGAACAATAAACTTGAAAAATGTATCATGTAAATTATTGTTAATATGACGCTAAAACAATTTGATTTAAAAAAATAACAGCTGTGTCATTTTCAGGTATTTTAAATCCAGAATATATGAATTCTGTGCAAGTTAAGAATTAAGTACACTAACCCTGTTAAGAACAGATTTAACTTTGAAGTGAAACATTTTACTACATTTGTGTTTTTTAAAAAATTATTATCATAATTTTGCTCTGTATCAAGTCTCCTAAGCAATTCCAACAATTAAAAGAAAACAAACTTGCAGAACAAAGAAAATGACTTACACAAGACAACATAATTTCACTTGGGAATTTAGTGTTCAGACTGGAAAACATTTTAATAGCTTTTCTAATTAAAACTCACCATCATAAAATATTAAGCACTAAATTTAATTTCCTATAAAGTATACTGTTTTACATCATTTTTATTAAAACATGTTTTATAAGATTTTTCCAATTAAATTAAATAGTGAATAGTAATTGCTTTTACTGCTGTTTTATATGCTTTAATAATTACATCCTATTCAGTCAAATTAGAGGTAATTTTTGTCAGGATCCTGTTTTTACTAAAATTTTATCCACATACACACTAAGCAGTAAAAGAACATTGCTTGGAGTGTGTGCATGTTTGTGTATTTGTGTGTGTGTGTGTGTGTGTGTGTGTGTAGGTGTGTGTATGTTCTTAAATTACACCCAGTCTGAATAGTGCCCATATAACTGAAAACAGATTGAAAATTTCTTAGATCAATCGTAGAGCATTTTTAAAAAATTATTGAAGAACTAGTATACATAGCAATTGTAGCCACAAAAATAGAGCTACTGAAACCCAAATAGCCTTGCAAATTAACTCGTATTCAGAAGATAACTCAAGGGTACAGGTTAAACAGCCTTAGAGCCTGAAGGTATCCACATGACCATTGTTCAGCTTGCTGCTCTTTTGATATTCCAGAACTGCTGGGTAGAATGGTGAGAAGTATCATTAAAAATAGTCTTGATCATTGCTTCCATACTTTTATCCCACATGATAGCTTTGGTCATCTCATCTGAGATGAATCTTTTGTATCTGTGTTTCTTTAAATAAGTTCCCAATGTAGTAAATTCCTAGTTTAGCATGTAATCTGAATTATGATAGAAGAAAAACAAACTGTCATTACCATATCTCGTTTCCATTTACTTATCTCATAAAGTAGACTTTCTACTTTTAATTTATTCCCTCCTATACCCCGACAGGACAGTGGCCATTTTACAAGAGTACAAGTCAAGATATGCGTCATCTACATAGGTATTTTTATCATTGCTATCTGAAACAGAAATGCATTCCAATTTCAAAAACATTTCCTTTCATATCTTTAATGCTCTATTGTAAGTTATTTTATAGCCTGAAATATTAAATTGAATCACATGGAATTGCCATATTTCATGTTTATGCTTGTAACTCCAATACTGTTATGGTTGATACATTGTGTCAACTTGAGCACTTTAGAAATTTAACTGAGAGACTCAGCAGGGAGCTAGGGTTCTTACTTTGTAAATACCCTCATCCTGTACAAAGGAAGGCAAGGAGATTTTTGTGAGTGTTACACCTGTCCTGGGGGGGTTGTCCTGCATACAATATAAGGGAGGAGAAGAGACTTGTTTTTGCTCCTCTTTGCTCTGGCTGCTTTTGCTCTGTCTACTGCATTAAAGTGTTGTCCCAGGGCCATGCCACCCTGCCTTGGAGCCAGCTGATTATGGACTGAAACCTCCACAAACAGTAGCTAAATAAACTTTTCCTTCCTTCATTTTGGGTGTTAAGTGTTTTGTCCCAGTAATGAGAGAAAAGTAACCAAGACAAATACTTAACCTATTCAGTATTCAGTGCATATTTGTTCAATAAAAAAGGAAATACCGAACCTCTCACCACCTTACAATTGTCCCAAGTACACCTAAGAATCCAAGAACTTATCTTTTAAAATTATATCTCTGTGGTAGAGAGGGAGAATACATGTATATATTAAGTTCATATGTTTGAGGGTATGGTTCCACTCTGAAATTTCTTTAATGACTTTTTGTTTAGGTGATGTCTCTTTGTGAAAATATGGTGTTAAAATTCCCTACTATGACTGTGCTAATGTTTATTTGATCTTTTAATTTCAGAAGTTTTTGTTTTATGAAGGTAGGTGCTCCAGTGTCCCATGAATATATGTTTACCAATGTTATCTCTTCTTGTTGGATTGTTCTTTCAACTAGTATACAGTGACTTTGCCTCTCTGAATCCATTTCAACTTGAAGTCTACCATGTGAGGTGTTAGAATTGCTACCCCTGCTTATTTTCAGGGCCCTGGTCCAAGTAATGTTGTTTTTCCACCCCTTAACTTTACATCTGTGAATATCTTTTTGGATTACAGGGGTTCCTTGAATGTAACAAATTTTTGCACTCTGTTTTTTGATCCAGTCTGGTAGTCTGTGTCTTTTGATTAGAAAGTTGAGGCTGTTAACATTGTTAGATAGTACCAGGATGTATCGGTTACTTGTTATCATTGTCTTCTTTATCTATTGGAATATTGTTTGTTTTACTTTTCCTGATGTTTTCTGTTGTTGTTTTTCCACTGGTTTCACTAATTTCCTCTGTATTTTTAGGTGTGTCCAATTCTATGTTTGTGTTGAGAATATTCTTGAGTATTTTCTTCAGGGCTGGTTTAGCACTCATATATTTTCTGAGCTAGAATTTTTCATGCAAATATCTTATTTCTACATCTATTTTGAAGAATAGCTTGCTGGGTAAGTTAATCTGGGTTGGAAGTTATTTTCTCTTAGGGCTCGAAATACTTCCGGCCTTCACAATTTGCGATAAGAAGTCTGCTATGAGCCTAATTGGTTACCTTTATATGTGATTTTTAATTTTTCTCTGATGGTCTTTAAAATTCTGGGATTTTGTTGGATATCTGCAAATTTAATGAGTATATGTCTTGGTGAACTTCTTTAATCATAATTGTTTGGTGTTCTGTAAGCATCACTGACTTGTACTTTAAAATCTTTTCTTATATTTGGGAATTTTTCTTCAATAAGTTCTGTAAGCATGTTGGTGAATTTCTGTGTGCAGTCTTCTCACTTTTCTCTAGCTCTAGTTAGCCTTGGATTAATTTTTTTTGTTGTTCTTGTCATCTAGTAGTGGCTGAATAGTTTTCTCTTGCTCTCTTCTTTTTGACTTCTTTGACACCTTTATTGTACTTCATGACTTTGTCCTCAATATCAAATACTCTGTCTTCATGTTGGTCATTTCTGGAATGTATGAATTCTATACTGTTTTTACTTCAGATATTTTTGTCTAACATCTTTTAGAGGATTACATATTCATATTGAATCTATTGTTCATGTTTTGAACTGTCTTTTTTTTTTAGCTCATTCAGTTTTTTATCTATTTTTGTGAAATTCACTGTGGTATACTGAGCATCAAAGTTTTGGTTCATTTCCCCTTTGAACTCATCTATTCATTTCTTCTAAGAACTTTTCATAGATTTCTGCTATCTGAATTTGTTTTCTTCTCCCTTTGTGACCCCTTACTCTGCCTTTGAGGAGATGTCATTCAGAGATCTTATATTTCCTTGTTTCCCTATTCTCTTACTTCTAGCTGTGCTTATTTGTGTATGTATATATACATAAATATATACATATATACATAAACACACATATATATGATATCACATATATATTATTACTATTGTGGTTTGTGTCTGGATGTCCCCCAAAAGTCTCATGCAGTGAAGGAGGGTGGGCTTTTTGGATGCAGTTGAATCTACACTGTTATTGATTCATAGTGTATTGCTGGAATTAAGGGTGTGAGTGCTAAAGTGCATAAAATATAAAAGATGGAAAGAGGCATCTGAACTACCAGAACTAACCCAAGAAGACATAAATATACTTACCAACCAATTCACAAGCAATGAAATTGAGTCAGTAATAAAGAATCTACCAACTAAAAAGTCCAAGACCAGATGGATTCATGGCCGAATTCCACAAAACCTTTAGGGATGTTATATCACCAATACTTCTCAAGCTATTCAAAGAAATTGAAAGGGATGGAGTGCTCTCAAATTCATTTATGGAAGCCAGTATCACCTTGATCCTAAAACCAGATAAAGACCAACTAAAAAACCAAGAGAATTCTAGGCCAATCTCTTTAGTGAATACAGTTGCAAAAATCCTCAACAAGAAATTAGCAAATAGAGTGCAGCATATTATCAAAAAGCTGATACATCATGATCAAGTGTACTTCATCCCAGAGATGCAAGGATGATTCAACATATGAAAGTCTATAATATGTCACATAAATAAAAGCGAGGTAAAAAATCACAAAATTATATCAACAGATGCAGAAAAGGTTTTTGACAAAATCTAACACCTCTTCATGACAAAAACACATATAAAAGGATCATACCTCAATATGATAAAAGCTATTTTCGACAAACCAATAGTTGACCTCATACTAAATGGTAAAAAACTAAAATCATCACCCCTCCATCAGGAACAAGACAAGGATGTCCACTATCACCTCTGTTATTCATCAAAGCACTTGGAAGATTAGTGAGAGCAATTAGGCAAGAGAAAGAAATAAAAGGGATACGTATAGGAAAGAAAAAACTCAAATTATCACTATTTGTAGATGACTTGATACTCTGCATGAAAGACCCAAAGAACCTTACCAAGAAACTCTTGGAATTAGTAACTAATTTCAGCAAAGTAGCAGGATACAAGATCAACATACAAAAATCATTAACACTTGTGTACAGGATGAAAAGAAAATTATGAAAATAATACAATTCACAGATGATTCAAGAAAAATGAAATATTTAGTAATTAAACTAGTCAAAGAAGTGAAAGAATCCTAGAAAGAAAACTCCAGTACTCTGAAAAGGGGATTAAAGTAGACATCAAAAAACGGAAAGATGTCCCTTGCTCCTGCAGTGGGAGGATCAATATTGTCAAAATGGCCATACTTCTAAAACTGTTATAGAGATTAAATACAGTCTCAATCAAAATACCAGCAGAATACTTTACAGATCTAAAGAAAATTATCCTAAAATTCATATGAAACCCCAATAAGAGACATTGAGTAACAAAAGTAGTTTTGGGCAATAAGAGCAAAGTAGGTGGCATAGCAATACCAGACCTCATGCTATATGACAAAGTGACAGTGACAAAAATGCACAGTATTGTAATGAAAGCAAACACATGGATTAATGAAACAGAACTGGGGACACAGGAGCCTCTCCAGATAGATCCAACTATTTGATACTTGACAAAGTGTTCAAAAGCATAGGTAGAGGAAAGAGAGTCTATTCCACAAGTAGCGTTGGGAAAACTGATTGTGGAAGAATGAAACTGGACCTTTATCTCTTACCATATTAAAATCAAAATGGAGCAAAGATCTAAGCACTAAAACAGAAACATTAAACCTTCTAGAAGACAAAATAGGCAAAACATTTGAAGACATAAGAGTAGGAAAGGATTTTCTAAACAGAACCTCAACCACACGGGAAATAGCATTAAGAATCAACAAATGGGATTATTTCAGACTAAAAAGCTTCAGACCAGTAAAAGAATCAGTCAGTAGAGTGGAGACAAAATACAGAATGGGAAAGCAATTTTAGCAGCTACTCCTCAAACAAAGGACTAATATCTATAATATACAAAATACTCAAAAAAATTAAATCATCTAAAAGTAAAGACCCTATCAATAAATGGGCAAGAGAAATAGACGTTTTACAGGAAGAAAAACAAATGGAAAAAATTTATGAAAAAAAATATTCAACATCTTCAGTCACTAGAGAAATGCAAATTAAATTCATTACAAAATCAAACAATAAAAATGTGTGCTGTGGTGAAAAGGGAAACTTCCTGCATTGTTGGTGGTAATGCAAACTAGTACGAGCATTAAGGAAATCAGTACGGAGATTCGTCAAAGAACTGAAATTGAAATTCATATGACCCAGCTATCCCCCTACTAGGAATCTTCCCCAAAGAGCTTAAGTCATCATACTATAGTGATATGGACATAGAAATGTTTATAACAGCACCATGCATAAGAGTTAAACTCTGGAAGCAGACTATATACCCATCAGTGGATGACTGGATAAACAAAATGTAGTATCTATATATAATGGATCACTACTTAGCTATAAAGAATAACAAGTTTGAGGTATTTGTATGAAAATGGGTGCACTTGGAAAACATAATGTTGAATGAAATAAATCAGACACACAAGCTTAAATACAATATGGTAGCCTTCATCTGAGTGAGGCAAAATAGAAACAAAGCAAATGATTACATATAGATAGAAAGGGACAAGGGAACAGATCTTGTCCAATAGGAAAATGGTCCAAAGGAATGAGGAGAGGCTATGGGCAAGGTGAAGGCGAAATGAAATGAATAAAGATATGCTATGTACAAGAATCTAATAACCCCAATCAAGGTAAATATTATAAGCCATAGCATGTGTTAAGACAAATAGTATCAACAGATACGAGAAAGGTGTTTGGGGAACCCAAAGAGAAGAAGGAGGTGTCGGTCAGGGGAGGAGATAAGAAAAAGTTGTATTATGTGCATGTAACTACTCCCCAAGATGACTGTAAACTACATGAATTACAAATATGTACTAATGAAATAAAATGAAAAAATTTTTATCTCTGAATGGGGTATTTGGCTCCTTTTTGATGACTTAATCCCTAAAATACGTTTCCTATTTTGAATAAATTGTATATATATTATACATTAGTGGGAGGCAAAGATTACTGCTATGAAAGTCATAGAGATCAAAGAAAATATTTAACATAGAAAAATGGAAAATGAAAAAACATTTCACATAGAAATAGTTTTTAAATGACTTCTTAATAACACATATTTAGGGCCAGTGTTCTTTATTATAATTATTACTTGGAGAAAGTCATGAGTTAAAGCAGTAAGTTTTCATGCCAAATATCTAATCATCCATGGAAGCAGGAATCCAATTTTGGGTTCAAAATGGAGATATTTGTCCTAATCACTTGTTTTAGTCTAACCAGTCCTTGAAGGACTAAGAGGCAAGAGTGGAATTCAACATTTTCCAAAGTATATTTAAATGTAGGAAAGCTTTCTACATTTTGGAAATTGTCTTCTGACCTTCAGACATCAAGAACTACAACAGTTTTATAGGTAAATTGTGGTGATATCCAAAAGTAAGCAATTTAAATAACTGAATGCAGAATATTAGCTTATTACTTCATTAACGTAGAATATATTTATACTATATTGTTTAATATAACAATTTAATTGCTATTTAATTTTTATTAAACTGATATTTCTAGTTTAAAAATTACTGATTCTTAGTGGTGAAGTAACACATAAAGATACTCAAAATTTTTATAATTAACCATGAATGTGTAAAATTAAAAATATACTTATGTGTATGTCACGGCTTAATATTAGCCACTAAATTGCAGTTTATTTTTTAATCAAAAATAACCTGACCAACTGAAGCATACTAGAACATTTCTATAAGGCAATTATTACGAGAAGTGAAAGATTTGCAAATTCTGCATTTCTATGCTAACAGATTTATCAAGGTCACCCTTGAATGGAAAATATGCCTAGTATATATGGGTAGAATTTGAAGTGAATGTTGAAGAATCAGATCTTAAAGAGAACTCAATTCACACATCCTTCTCCCTTTCAGTTGCTTATAGATATTACAACATTCATTTACTTGGCACACAGATGCTGATAACACTTATTTATTAATGTATAAACAAGTAATTGCTTCAATAATGAAGTACAGTCATGAGGCACATAATATTTTAGTACATGACAGACCACATATATGATGGTAGTCTCAGTTTATATTGCTCATGGATGTCATAACTGTCTTTGTGTTACACATACTCCGCAATAGTCTGAAAATGATGCAATCACCTGAAAATGAGTTTCTCAGACTATATCCCTGTATTACTACATCAAACTCTGCAAAATCAAAACAAAAATTATGTTTAAAAAAACTGTATATTACTCCATTGATTCAACTGACATCACTATCAAGAAGCATCAGTCATGCTCTCCCTAAAGCATTATAAGATGTCACAATCAAAATCAGTGAAATTTCAGTCTTAAAAGAAAACATTTATTTTTCCTTCTGTATTCCCTTACTTTTAAAGCTGATTAAACTGATGTTCAGAGAATGTAAAGGTATGCATCAATTTTCACTTGTCGTAGTTAAAATATAAATCTTTTGTTGATATTAATAATCTTTTAGAGCTTAATTAAGCAAAAATATTCTCTTGAGGCTGGGTGTGGTGGCACACGCCTGTAATCCCAGCACTCGGGAGGCTGAGGCAGGAGAATTGTTTTGAGTTTGAGATCAGCCTGGACTGCAAAGTGAGCTCAAGGCCAGCCTGAACAGTAAAGTGAGACCCTGTCTCAAAAAGACAAAAAAAAAAAAAAAATATATATATATATATATATATATATATATATATATTCTCTTAAAATATCAGTAGTTTACAATACAATATTAACTGAGAAAAACAAGTTGGTTTTTAGAAAATTGTATCTTCCCAAAATCAAATCAAATGCTTATTTTGAACTGTAATTTTAAGTCTGTTTCTAAATTTCACACTTTTCTTTTGCCAGACACACTGGGACAATAAGTAACAAATAGATGACTGTTTTTAGGAGAAAACATTCATAATAAAGTAAATAGCCTATTCAGAGAAGAAATAATGTTTTGAGCTGGTCCATGCTACCACAAATTTTTAGGAACAGATATTTAAAGGAAGGAATGTAAGTGATAACATTTTTACTTTTAATTTATTAAGTGAATGGTAGGCCAGGGATGCATACAAATTAGTCACTATTTATTTATTTATTGTACTGGGAATCTAACTCATGATCTCACGCTTGCCATGCAGGTGCTTATGCTGCTGAGCTAAATCCCCCGGCCCTGGTCACTATTTAAATAGAGGATACCTTGGGCTATTAAAATTGGGGATGCTTTTCTGAAATTCTGTGAATGATAGCCATTCTACAACTAAGTTTTCTTCACAATAAGTTCCTTATAATCTACTCCATGGTACTTTGAAAGATCATATGCTTTTATGAGTAAATCAAATGTGTATACAAGCTTTAAATGATCGCTAAAAGAAATTTTCACATCTATTAAAATGATACAGTTTAATATGTTTCCTTCTAAACCCAAAGTGAGGGTAAAATGCTTCCTATATGAAGATTAGAGCATCTATGTATTTTTACCTTTGTTTTTATTGAGTTAGGGAAAGTCAAACAAGCTAAATACCACACCTCAATCTTATAACATTCTTCTCATTATACATTTTTTTATTCTGGTTTACGTCTTATTGACCTTTACTTAGTTATCCAGTCTGGGACAAGGCATTTTCTTTTCTTTTTTCCTTCTTTTTCCCAGTATACACAGTATCCTTTGGTATTTGAGGAAAAGATTGCAAATCTTTCCTTAGAATGTTGAAGTAAACAATGGAAAAAGTGTTTTTTCCTTGCCATTTTATATGGCACTCAATAAGGACATTATTTGCATTTAGTTGTGTCATAATTTAGTCATGTGAAAGGATTTAAAAAGTCACAATATACTACTTAATTTTATTTAAATATCTTAAATCAATCACTTTATTGTTAGAGAAAATAGAACATTTTAATGTAAATTTCAAAATTGTATGTTTTTCAAATTTTAGATACATTAAAGTAAATTAAGCCAATTATTGAAATAGGAGTTTCCTGTACAATTTATCAGAAAACTTTGAAAATATCTGATTTATTGCAGAGAAAGTTTATTACTCAGTCAAAATGAAATAATGTTCCAGAGCTACACACTTTAATACAAAAAGCCATCAGTCACATGCAGTCATTTAAATTTAAATTAACAACCATTGAATTTTAAGCACTTAGTAGTCACCACATAAATAGTGACTACCATATTAGACAGAGTAATCATAGAACCTTTCTATCCTCACAGAAAGTCAATTGGAAAGTGCTTCTCCAGCTTCTACTTTTAAATTTCTTTCCATTGTTCTCCTCACGCTCCATCCTGTGGGTTTTCACACAGACTCTTCTCTGTCTGTATCACTTGTTCATAGAATAATTTTGTCCCAGATATTTGCAATGTCTGGAGACACCATAGCTGTCACAATCTGGGGATATGATGCTATTGTCAGGTAGTAATGGAGGTCAAAGAACTGCTATATATCCTAAAATGTGCAGGAATCTCCCCGCCAAAAAAAAAAAAAAAACCCAGAGTTGAGTCAATAGTGCCAAAACAGAGAGCTTGAAAAACCTTGGCTTACACTTTTCTAGATTGAGGCCACATTTGGGATGTTCACTCAAAATTAGATTTGCCCTATTATGAGTCCTTGTCTTCTAACCACTCCCAAAGATTAATGCAAATCATCTACAAAAAGGAATCGAACTCTGGCAGCATGGGCCTAGCACCCAGTGTCCCTACAAATCTGAAAAAAATACACATAAATTAATGTTTTATTACTATAGAGTCTTACTATGTAAAGAGGAATGGACTTTTTTCACACTGGTCAGATGAACTACATTTTTCATTTTAGATTGTGTGTTAGATAAAGTCAAGGACTGTAATATTTTTCTTCTTACATATATAGATGCATACAATCCTAAGTCCTCGAAAGACTGTTAGCAAGAAAAAGCAGAGAGTCCTGAGTTCAGGAATGTCAGGGTTTGGAGAAGTAAATTTGGGATTCATATCATTACAGATGGTAATAGAGCAACATGATTTGATGTCATCTCCTAGGTAGTAGCCTACCCATAGATAGACATTATCCTGTTCTGTAAGTCTTCAACATCTACAGAATCGGGTATGAAAATGAGTTCACACAGTTGACTATGACACTAAGAAAGAAAAACCCACAAAGAATCATACGGTATGTTTTCCTTGAACATCAGGGTTGAGGAAGATGCCCAGCGAAGGAGCAACATGCAACCTGCTGGTCCTCTTCTCAAGAAGGATGCAAAGGATGAAAATAGCCTACCAGAAGCCAGCCAAGGAGAGCAGACACAAGGAAGGAGAAACAATAGGACAACTCTTTCAGTAAGCTTCACTGTAAAGTGTATCACAGGGGTGGTACAAATACATGGATGATGAATGAAGAAGTAACATGGGATCGATCATGGTTTGAATGATTTTGTCTCCAAATTTACATTGAAACAATTTTTAAAAATACAACCATACTAAGCGGTGTGTTCTGGCATTTAAGAAATGACTGAGACATGAGGGGATTGGGTTCTCTAATAAAAGGGCTTCACAGAGGGAGTTTGCTCCTCTTCTACCCTGGAGGAAGGGTATAGAATTTCTCCTCTCTGGAGGAATTAGCAACAAGGTGCCACTCTCGAAGTATACAACAGGCTCTCGCCAAATGTAGTCTAGTCACACCTACATCTTGGACTTTCAGCCTCTAAACTACAAGAAATAAATTCTCGTGCTTTTTAAGTTGTTTGCTACCAGTAGAGTGGGGAAAACCTTTGATGCAGGAAGAGAGATAATTGCAAGGGAAAACTCAACAATAAATAGAAATAAAATGTATCCAACATGTATGGGAGGGATTATTTATTTCATTAACTATTCTACAGTGTATAGAGGAAGATAGGATCTGAATGTCATTGATAATCAGTGCACTGCTCGGTTTCTCTTAACTCATGCTAACAAAACATCAACATCTTTTAGAATCACCAAAAATGAGAAAAAGAGAAGTCCCCTTGTAATATTTTTTATGTTTAAAACAGAAATATCTTCAGCCTTAACTAATCTAAACAGAATGCAAAAACAAACTAGATATACCGCAATCTTTGGCAACAAGTTTTTAATCGTATCATAGAAAACAGGGAGAGATATATTCCCCTATCTTCAGATATAGGACAATATTAAATACTTGAAAAGTTCATAGAAACTTGTTAATCATCAAATAATAAACTATTTTTAGTAAAGTCAGCCATATTTCTTCTATTACCATTTTTATCAACAGTTACCCAAATATGACACATTTACTTGCACACATAATTTGAAACTTATAAAAAAAATCTACAAAAATAGCTTTCCAATGAAAATGTCAGGCCTGAAGTGTTAACCAACCTGCCTACTTTGTCTGTCTTGTTCGGCTTCTTTCTTATCAAAAAGATTGGAAATTCAGGAATCTTCAATGGACTCAGGAATAAGAGATTACTATCTTTCTTTGCTTTCTTTTGAATAGAATAAAATGAGTGAAAAATCACAGCAAAATATCTTCTTAATTAGAAAATCACTCTTCAATATCTAGTCATTTAGGTAAGAGAAAAATACCCAAATGAATCTTTTAATCATTTTTAAACTCTTCAGTCAAAAAATGATGGTCCAAGAAACTGAAGCTAGAAAACATTATAACAGAAACCTAAATTGCATTGGTATAGCACATTTTAAATGCAGGGAGCAAAACATGGATATTCTTGGATTTTTATAACTGATATCTTTTTATAAATCAGTCTAACACATTTTAGTTTAGAACAAAGTGTTATCTAAAAATAACAAGATGGATGACACAACCCAAGTATACAGAAAAAAAAAAGTCCCCGTAGAAACAGATTAGAAAATGGACACAGGAGTTAAGAAAGCAGGTTATTGTTTTAATAGATTCTACTCATTGATGTTTTTGTCATTTCATTTGTTTGTTTGATTGATAATTGACATGAGAGGCTTACCATCTTGCTGGCCATGAAGAGTCTGCGGACTTTGCATTCTTTCCTCAAGATTGGAGCTAAGATCAGAGTTCACAGCTGACATTCGCGTTGAATCACTCATATCAAATTCATCACTTTCTATTGAACTTTCATCCTGAAAATGGTTTTAGAATATCATCAAGCACCATAAAGTGTAATACATTCAAATAATGACGACTTTATCCATGCGATTAATTAGAGATTAGCCAGTAACTAAGCTTTTACAGTACTCAGTAAATTGTTTCATGTTAGCAGATGCTTAAAATAACAAACAAGGGAATAATTTCTCCCTTCAAGGAATTTTAAAACTTCTAAATATTCAAACAATGTATCTGTGCACATGCATATTTTAAAGCTAAAATAATGCATTTGGAAAAGGTGTAGTTTGGGAATTAACCTGAAAAATGAAAGAATGAATTTTTACAGTAAATGCCTGCAAAAGTACAGATCATAAAACATGATAAAAGAAAAAAGTTTTGATTAAAAGTAAAATGACTTGATAAAATATTATAAGTACAAATCTTAGAATTCAGTAGAAAAACCTTCATAAAAGTTTTCATTGGCAAACATGATAGATTTTAATAACAAACACACATGACTAGATTCAGAGACTGCATGTGATGTACAGCAAGGCAGTATTATTAGTGCACCTTATCTTTCCTTAAAAGTGAGTATAAATTGTATTGCAGCTACAAAAAGGAATCCTAGATAAAACTGTGCAAAATCCATTTCTAAAATTCACTTCACAAAATGACTGTAGAACTGTAGGGCTGGTATGTTAAGTTGCTAATTCATCCAGACCTGCCAAATAATTTCAGCTAAATCTAGAGTAGTGTGCTGAAATGATTTCAAAATGTCAACTCCTTCGGAAAACTCAGTTTTGAGCAAATGATGTGCTTCTGTAGCTAGAAAGTTCAAAAGAACTTGTGTAAATTGTCTCATCAAAATCACCAAGTTTGATAATAATTTATAAATGTTTCAAGGTTTAGAACTAATAATTAGCAGTGGCTGAAGGAGTGCTGACATTTATGTCACAGACATTGGTGATGTTTATATTTATTCACTCACTTTGTCATCACATGAACCAGTGAATCAAGATTCATCCAATTTTACAAATGAAGAAATTGAGGCACAGAGAAGTTAAATATTTGCACAATCCCCCCTCCCGACACACACACAC
>RJWT010004998.1:18054-32046 GCA_004365215.1 Cuniculus paca
ACACACACACACACACACACACACACACACACATGGCTATATACCAGAACTAGGAGTCACCCAGCCATCTTTGAACAGGAAAAGTTACCTAGGTTTCAAAAAATAATGTGTTGGTATCTGCAAAGAAATGGCTATGGTTAGGGGAAAGATGCATTCTGATAGAGTAACAAATTGGGGTACAGATTCCTAGGTCGTGCCCAGGTGAATTGGATGTCCTTCCTTCACCAAAGGTCTGATTGTATCTAGGTTTTTACCAAGTAGCACTAGTGCTTAGTTAACTTGGCAAGGAAATGCCACCTAGTAGACCTCTGAGCAATCAGCCACATAGACTTCTTCTGGTGACACTCCTTCTCTCAGTATATTATGCACATTATGTTTTGTCCAATTGTAAATTCTAAGAAAAATCCAAAACTACTGTAATACATGAGGAAAAAAGAAGAGAATCAAATGTGAACTTTAATGTTACCAGTGGATGTACTATATACACATACATAAAATAGACCTACAGAGAGATGAATGATACCATGATCTGGTACAAAGATTACACAGTGTCTGTTCTATTATAGCATTTTAGAGGACATTTTAAGGAGCCAGACTTCTTGGATACGTATCCACATTCTTCCACTTCTATATGTTGTACCTTAAGTAAGTTACCTAACCTTTCAGTGCCTTGGTTTATTTTTCTGTACAATAAGGATAATAATAGTACCAATTGCATAGAGCTATATGAGGATTGACAGGGTGCAGTATACTTAGAGTACTGTAGAAAATGTAAATTGTACTGCAGCTACAAAATACATAATAAGTACATAATAAGCACAATATAGCTGCTTTCTATGGTTAAGTACAGTATATAATAAATTTTACAATAGAATAAGATGAACATTTAATGCATTAAATGAACGTATACACTATATATCATATTACATAAATGTATATAACATGGAACCAATATGTGCTTCTAGAATAGATGTTTGTTCTACACAAACATATTCTTAATAAGCATTTCTTGTGTATTCCACAAACAGCTAATTGTATGTGGTCTAGTAAAATTGTTTCTGTGATATTCCTATATGAGTAAAATAAGTACATGTATGAGAATTTATGTGTGTTTGTGTGCATTTGTAAAACAGAGGTAGATACAAAGATTCAAGTCACAGTCCTTGATCTGTGAATTGATTGCCCAGAGCATTATAAATAAACAGCATACATGTTATCACCATTAATTAGCATACTTATCAGCACAGTTTTCAGGAAATTTGGACAAGAGAGTAAAATGCAGTGTAACCAAATGTAATGTCATATATTTTATTTCTTTAAAAAACATTAAAAATATTTCTTATTGCAAGTGTCCCAATTATTGAGAACATTTTAAATATTTTTCTCCATTATAAGCTATGAAATATAATGTTTTTCAGTGATTTCCTTATTCAAATATCAAATGTCATACATTAATAAAGAACTTCAATTCAACCAAATATAAATATTCATTCTGCAGGTTCTATTCCGATTATTTATCGATTGAATTATCTTTTGATAAAAGGTAACAAAGATTTATGAAATAGAAGACTATGTTTTTTATCAACATAGAGATAATGCTAATAATACTAGGAAGAAACTACGAAGATTTCTGAGGGCAAGTAATCAGAAAACTTGATTAATATAAGTAGTTACGGTACACATAATCATCTTTACAGTGTTCATATAAATTCTTTCTTATATGAATAAGTATTTTGTGTAGTCTGATAACCAGAAAAAAAGTCTCTATATCATACAATTTGAGCTTATACCTTACACAGCCTAAGAGGACATGATGATGGAAGACATCTCTAGTCCCTTAATAATTTTGCTCCCTAAATTTTAATATAATAAAAATCTAAACAAGTATTTTACATGTAATAATTTTCTTTCTAGACTTTTCCATTTAAAAATATATTTACTTTTTAAAACTTTACTCTTTTTTATTTTTTATTTTTTGGTACCAGGAATCAAACTCACGACTTCATGCTTGCCATTCAGGTGCTGTGCTGCTGAGCTATATCTCCAGCCCCTTAAACTTTACTCTTGAGCCTTTCAATGTAGAGTCCAAATTCCAGCTTTTATCTCTTTAGAGTATCACATTTTTCCTGATTTCCATTGATATTGTCAACTGATTCAAAATCTTATTTCCCATTTCCTGAACTGCATAAAAAAGTGTTTTAGTTACTCTACCCACTTCTAATTTCTCCCACACAAGTCTTACCTAGAAGCTGCCCGCAAATTCATCTTCCCATTTCTGAATACGTCACTTCTTTGCTCACAAACCTGCAGCCATTGTCTACTAAATAATGTGTAAGCGACTAAATCAATCATTCAGAATTAATGGAACTGCTCTATTGTATTCTCTGTTCCATAAGGTAGATCCTGCTCTATCTTGAATGCTTGAAATGTGGCCATTATTAGTTAAAACAGATTTTTTTTTAGTTTTAGTTAATTTAAATAAAATTCAAATTAAATTAAACACCCACTGTTTTCTAGTGAGTATCATATTGGGCAGGCCAGATTTGACTGTTTATTGTTAGATCTTGAAAACATATCTAAACATTTACTATTCGTTAAACAGTGAATACGCTACCACATAAACTATTTCCCATATAATATTTCCTAAAATACATTTTTAGGTAAAGCACACACATATATTTTTAAAGTTTTTAATAATTATTGTCAAACTCTCCACTAGAAACTCATTCTAATCTGAACTCTCACCAACAGTTTATAAAAAGATTCATTGATTTTACATAAGATATAATATTTTGTAAAATGTTTCTCAATATGGTATTTCCCAAATAGGTTAATTATAAAAATATTTACTTTAGCAAAGATAGGTGGTTGAGAATTTTTTCCATGGTCATTGACCACTGTAGATAGTATTCCCTAAGATGGCTGCCACAAGTTCCTTTCCTAGCTATACATGCATATCATTCCTCAGATCAAGAGACAGCATTGATTTCCCTTCTGTTTGAAAGTGAGCTGAATTTCTTATTTGCTTTGGCCAACAGAATGTGGCAGAAGTGATGCTGACAGTCCCAGATGACCAAGGAAATTATGCTTTCTTTCTCATGGAAGCCAGTTGCCATTTAAGAAATAGTCTATATATACCCTGAGATCACTACACTATGAGAAAGCTCAAGTTATAGCCAGATATTAGAGATGCATGCAAATGAACATCAAGAAACCAGATATTTAAGAAGTGAGGTCTTCTTGAACTATCCAGCCTAGTCCAGCTGCTAGTAGTAGAGTGTAACTGAGTAAGTGGTCTTCACTTAGATAACAAAAGAAAACCCCAAGAAAGTTAAGTCTGAAATCTTAACTTACATAATAATAAGAAATAAAAATTCATTGTTGTGTTAAAGCACAAGTATTGGGAGTAATAATACACAGTAATTTATAAATGAAAATCAGCTACATTTTCCTTTTGGGCTACATGATATTTATATTATATTTACATTAACCGACGACTTCAAAACAGTGAATAGTTAGTAATAATTTTAAAATCTTTGTGTATAGAGGAGGTAGATGTGGGCTATAAAGTCGACTAAGCAGGTTCAAATATCTGATTGACTCCGCACTAGATTTATAATTAAGACAAGTTTTATTAGCTCAGAGCTTTAGTTTCCTGTCTGCAAAATGGAGATAAAATATGTCAGGAACAACTGAGATAGGGGAAAGGAGAAATAGAAGAAAGGAAAAGATTATATGTGTATAGATTTACACATATAACTGTGTATATGTTTATATGTGCAAGATAACTACACTACTAATATCTATTCATCAAAAAGAACAATTTGTGCTGTCATTGTTTGATTGTTTGATCATTTTTCATACCTAGATCTTGTAACCTGAACAACTACTTCTAAGATAACAATATGGAATGTATTAACTAGTAATGGTCTCTTACTGTTTTTTTTGTTGTTGTTGTTGGTTTTTACTTTTTTGAAATTCTGTATTATTTCTATCCTTTTTTCTGTTTTGCTTGCTAAAATAAAGTCAGTTATCATAAGGATTAAATTAGATGATATAGATAAACCTGCTATCACTCCACGGGGCTTTTTAATATATTAACTATATTCACTATGCATATTATGAATATACTCATTTAAAAATACTTAACAAAATTTATGCTAAAAATACCACCCTTTACTTGGTGTAATCATCTACTTATCTTCATGGCAATGCCTTCCCTCAGTTTTATTCAAGCTCCCTTCACTCATTTCAATAATTCCCATGCTGAAATCCATGGGAATTTCAGTATCTCTTTGAATGTCCTTACATGTCACTTCCATGAGTACCCTCAATGATCCTGTCCTCTACCTTCTTCAGTCAGATGCTGCAATAACCATTTCTGGGCATGCCACTTCCAGAAATGAAAATCTTCTATAATCTTTATTTCAAGCATTATAATTTCTATACAGAATTTCCAATTTTCCAAATAATTTCCACTAATATTCCAATCCCAAATAAATTTCCATTCTATTGATATGTATAACCCATTAATTCTTAACCCTTTTCACTGACCTGCTGCTCTCACCCCCAGCTCTCTCATGACCTCACTGATTTTAACGTGGCTAAAATCCCATTGTTTGTTGACCACTCTCTTTTCACAAGACCCTCAATGCAATTAATTTTACTTTCTCCCTTATCCTACTCACACATAGCTGAAATTCAACATGAGCAACCATTTAAATTACTTTACTTGAAATATAAGAACTTGAAACTCCAAAGAGGGCCATTTGCCAGGTCCATCCATGTCCCATTGTCTGAATTTCTACCTCTCACATTCTCTTCTCAAACTTCCAACACCTTCTCAAACATCTTCATTCTTCCCTTTTTGCTGAGGCACTAAGATCACACAACAGAACATTTCCACAAGCTTCACCACCATTCGCCTGCCGTTATCTGATCCTTCCTGTCCGTGCTCTGCTCTGGAGCCAGCTCTCCAAATTTTATACAAGAAACTACTTTACAAATGTCAAGGACATTGCTTCCTCAATACTTTGTTCTCTTCTCTGCCTGAGTTTTTCCTTCTGCTGAATAATTCCTATCAACATGCAAATATTCCATATTCATCTAATCTTAGAAAATAAATATAAAGAATACATCGTATTCCCATTCAACGTACAGCTTCTGTCCCCTTTCTCTGCTCCCCTCCATAGCAAAACTATCTAATGACCTTCTTCCCTCTAGTTTTCTTTGTACTCATTCTAATCAGGCTTTCACAAAGCACATTCTCCTTCATCTCCTCCCCCCTCAAAAAAAATGTTTTGGTCAGGAATACAAGGCTAAATACAGATTCAGTGCTTGGTCTTTTAAATTGACTAATCAGTCTATTTGATACAATAAATTACTCTGAGCTCTGTAAAATACTTTCTTTGGCGATCTTGCAGTTTACGAACTCTCCTAAACTCCTCACTAATACTTTGGCTAGTTTTTCTCAGTATTCTCTGTTGGCTCCTTCTGATCTCCTAGATATGACCACATTAGAATTTCCCAAGAAAAAGTCACTGGGCTTTATTCTTAATACAGTGATGACCTTGACAGGCACAGGGTTTTATATACCACTTGTCAATGGTGCCCAAGATAAGTTTGACTTGGGTCTTTGCTTTTAATCCCACATGCCAACCTTGTAATTAACAAACTCACTGGAATGTTTAACAAATTTCTAAATCTATTTGGGTTCCCAATAAATGAACTTCCAATACCATATATCAAATCTTTTCTACACGCAACCTTTCCTGTACTGGTTAATAGCAATTCTATACAACTGGCTTAAATTAAAAAACTTGAAATCACCGTTATCTCTTCAATTTCTTGAATAACTACGTTCAACTGCTCAGTGAATCTTAAACTATAACAACTATTTTTAAGATAATAATATGCAATATATTAAGCAGTGTTAATTTTCTATTTTGTTTTTGAAATTCTATATCATTTTTATCCTTTTATTGTTTTTAAAATTAAAAAAGAAAAAATATATTTATAATCTGATCTATTTTCACTTCCTTAACTACTACCTTTCTAATTCAAGCCACTCTTCTCTTCTTAGGAAATATTCATTGGGACATCATGTCAGAGTCAACTAAAATGTATATTCCTAAAACTACCATTGTCCACTCTTAGCATCAGGTTAATAGAAAAATAAAGAGGCAGCTAACATCAGGAGTTTCCAGTCCCTTTGCAGCAGTCCTCTAGAAGATCAGAGGATTAACCTATTTTCATTATCCTTCCCTGTGAGAGCTCACATATGAGACAACAGTAATAAAATTGGGTAGGATGTGAATCTGGCAAAGAAACCTCATCTCCCAAAAGAGACGAAGTTTCAAAAACCCACAGTTCATGCTTCTAAGGTCTCTATGAGGAACATGTCAGTCACAAGAATCATCTAATTCAGAGAAACCTAAAGATTTTACCAGAAACGTGTCTTTCTGATACAGTTCACCAATTTGGATCATTTTGACATTAAAAATGTTATTTAATAATACCATTATCTTTTCAATTTTATCAAGTTTGTGGAGAAATAAAAACTAGAAAGTTCTCAAAGGCCAAGTTGTCAAGCAGAAAGAGAAAATGTTTTGTTAACTTTATACCCAAACTGGTTTATTTTTAAAATTTTGTTTTATTAGTGCTATGGCTTATATCCAAATATCCCTTCCAAAGTCTCATGTGAGGGGCTTTTGGGAGTGACTGGATCATGGCTATGTGATACTGGATTAGTCAAATGATTGGTTTAACATAGTTCTAGATGTGGATGATGGATTTACTGAAGAGGAAAGATACACCGTGGGTGTGACTGGCACCAACCAATAGGCTTGTAGTGTAGATGGAATGAAAAAGGAAAGAAGGAAGGCTCAGTTTCCTGCCTCCTATGCTGTGAACTGTTTCTCTTCTGCCATGCTCCTCTGCCTTGCCACCATCTACAAATGGTGGGCAAAAATAAACATTTTCTTCTTTAATTTATAGGTCAGGTATTTTGTCACAGCAATGAGAAAGTGACTTAAGACATTAGTAAGTGTTTGCAATACATAATGTGTATGTTCCTCATGTGTAGTTGGAACACATATAGAACATATTCTAATTTCTTTTTCTTTTTTCATTTCTAATTTCTTTCTCCCCACTCCCTCCCTTTTTTCCTCTTCAATTTAGTATCATCAGAGAAACCTATGTGACTCTGCTAAAATATAGACCCAATCACATGACTTCTGATAAAAGTTTCCTATGGATTTTACCCACAGGAAAAAAAAATAGAAAGTGTTATTAAAATATAATGCCCCACATAACCTGACTTTTCACCATCTTTCTAAAGTTCCCTACTATTAAACTTTCTCTTGTTCATTTTGCTACCACCATGTTTGTCTTGTCCCTACACTACTGAAAGCGCACTTGCCTTAGAAGGGTTATATCCTGAATAGATAACTGGTTTTCTTTAGTTCTGTTCAAATGATACCTTTGCAATAAAGTTATTTGTTTATTTATTTTTATGGTGCTGGAAATCAAATCCAGGACTTCGTGCATGCTAGGCATGTACTTCTATCACTAAGCTGCATTCTATAATTCCTAGCTCTTCAAGGGGTATGTATTCTTGACCTTCTTTATTTCCCTTAGTAGAACATAGCATCTTTTTATATACATACTTTTATGTTTTATTTTCTTTGTAGTTTGATCCTTCTACTAGACAATATGCTTCATAAAGGGAGGATTTTTTTTGACAATGTATTCCCTGCTTATCTCCAAGATCATCAGGTACATAGAAGATACTCAATAAAAAATACTAGTGAATTTATTGGATTAATGTTTATTCAAATTTAAATATAATTCATCACCAAGGTACATCTCACTTGAATTACATCTTATTGTGATTTTCCTTAAACTACTTCATGCATTTTAATAATCACAGTTTTCTAAAGTTTTGTGATTAATCTAATGATTTATCTGAATATTTTAAGAAAGTTCAATCCAATTTAATATCTTCAAAATGGAAAAATAGAAGTTATTTCCCTAATCCAATTGTAAGTGTAAGACTTCTTTTGTATAAAATATTTATGATTTTTTTAGAAGTCAAAAGGACACAACATATATGGATTCTATTATTGACACAAAATTGATTGTCAAAGTTGCTTAGAAAAAATATCAAAATATAAATCAGATTCCTACAAATAATTTGACAGTTTTAACTGATTTATAAGACCAGTTTTTTTCAATTATCTAATAAATCACGGGGATGGTATTTTTCATTCTCGGGAATAGACAGGCACTAATATTTCTTAATTATCTTTGATGTCTTCAGCCTAATGATTTTATTGCTATTTATTCAATCATTTATAGTTCACCATCTGGTGATATGTAATATGCTACTGCCATAGCATGAATAAAGATATTCTTAGAGAGCATACCATGAATAAAATATACTGAGATCGAGAAATTTTATAAATGCAGTTTCAAGATTAAACTTGGTCAAACACACAAGGGAAAAAAGATTGATTTGAGTTTTATGAATAAAGCTAACTCAGTGAAATAATATTAAAAGATTTTAATGATGCTTTACTGAACAACATTACATTTTAAAAGTAAACTACTACCATCTTTCCTGTTCTAGAAAAACTTTAAGTATGTAATTTTTTAGCCTGAATATCTGTTCCTAGTGTAAATAATTTGTATTTTTCTACTAGTTAATGGTTGCCAACTAGTAACAAGGATTTACTAAATCCCTGCTGTGCACTGTCTGTTTTTACATATTTTGGAGAATATACACAGTGCACATATATACCTTTATCTATGATTTTGAGATTCTTCAACTAAAATGAGCAATGACTAGATTTGTAGACAATATTTAAAAAATATGATTTTAGTATCTAAAACATGCCAGCACATTGCTAAATTCTCACTGTACAAATTGAATAGAATAATTTGAAACATCAGAATACTTCTAATTAAGAAGAATCACCACAGATGTTCTCTATAAAGTACAGAGAAGTGAACAAACACATCAAATAATGGTTAAGAGAGAAATAATTAAAATATATGCAAGATATGAATGGTGGAGAAATGATACTTGATGTGCCTATAAAATTGATTTTTTTGATTGACTAAATACCCCTAGAGCTCAAATTTCTTTAGATGCTCATTATTAAACATACTTTAACTGTCCCCTGACCTGAAGTTCCCAATATTCTACCAACATTAGCTTAATGGTGCTCAAGTAGGGACAATGAATCTTTCTTAGGAATGGTCAAATTCCCATATAACACTAAGGTTGGTTAAGACAGGGGCTCTGTATCCAGCACATGGAGTCACTTCCTGTTTTCCTGATCTGTACAAGCCTGGTGAATTTTTTCATTAAAAAAAAAATTACTCCTTGCAAAATACCATCATGCTTATTAAGATAGTCATGGTTATCAAACTTCACTCCAATTTTTAAGTGAGGCACACATAGATGTTTTCATTTTACCTCATCTTGCTGGGAGTTGAGCAGCTGCAATTTCATGTGCTTCATATAGGCCATGGTAATTGGCATGTTGTAGTCAATCATGCTGGTCACCAAAGTGGGAGGCTTTCCATTATCTGTAACAAAACATTTTTAATGGGTAATAAAATACTGCATTCTATCTGCAACTTCAGAATGATCCAAGCTTTCCAAATTAAAATAGGCTTCTTGACACCCAGAGTTTAAAGACTTGGTAGATTGCAGATGAAATGCAGAAAAAAAAGCAAAGTGAATGGGAAGCTTCCAAAAAGGTGTGTTAGTGCAAAATAAAAATATGAATAAATTAACTATTTATAACTACAAGGGGGTTTTTAAATATTCTGAGTAACAAAACTGAAGCTAACATAGTCATTAAACACAGATATTTGTATTTTCCTTCTTCGTTGCACAATTACTTCCTATGTTACATCTAAGTGCCAAAGGAAATTGACTTTTCTTTCATTGTTCAGACTGCTCATATGCACATACACAGGAATAAATGGCACAAATATATCTCTGAGAATAATTTAATTACTGACATAAATATGCATTTAGGAAAACAATCTGAAACATTTTAACATCTAAAGCCAAATTAATTTTTATGTAAAAGTTTTATTGAAGGAATATCATATTATTCACTGATTTCTAGAAATGAGGAATAGGCAAATTTAAAAGGTCAATGATAGAAATCAGTTTCTTTGCTAAATATATCTAAAATACCAGGGAATACCACAATAGATGGAAATTAAAATACTATTATAGGAAAAAGTGTTATTTTCCACAGTTGAAACTTTCTTGTAGGAATGGGCACTGAATTACTCTGTGAGAGGACTTTCAAAATTCACTTCCTTCTACTTGAATAAATGAGATGATCTGACTTGTTGAACTGTTTCAGTCTACTACAGTTTTATAAAAATGTGAGATATAAATTGACATTATGAATAAAATTACTTTAAATCTCATGATTTGACACTGCAACTACCTTTATGATCTGTTCCATCTGGGTTTAAATGCATTCTTTTCTGGCATTCTGAGCAGCTCATTAGAAATCGAGTCACCGCTTCTCTTGGTAGGAAGGCATAGCTCTCTGAAATCTGAAATGATTCACAAAATATAGGTGTTATTATATAAGCTCACAGAGCATGATTTAACAGAAATAATCACTGTATTTCCAAATAAGACGCGTTATTCCATAATGGCAGGAAGCACAATGAAAGCATGCACTGCATACCATGCATCATTTCAAGAAATATCTATCAAGCTTGATTAGATGTCTCTTAATAATAGCCAATAATGCCATGTGGAGAGTAAAACCTCAACCACATCTGGATGGGCATCTGTTTGTATTTCTGTATTTATTTTAGGAAAAATAATTATAGAATAGTGAGATTCTAGTGATTTTTACTTATTAAAAGTTGCCAATTTTTTAACTCACTACTAACACAATCACATTTTATCCTATATATATATATTTTTTCAAGTTTTGCCCCAATCAGAAGCAATAAACTCAGGATTCTGTGTAATTTGCATTTCTTCATTATTGATCCAAAAAATTTTAAGTGAGAATATAAGATCAATTCAAAGAGAACTCATGTATGTATTATTGCAGTGAATCATCCCTTCCACAGAAAATGACACACCTAGAAATGCACATAGGCCACCTGCCTCATTTATTTTATATATGTTGTATAATTTATGTCTGTAATAATTCACACTGATTGTCACAGCAAGCTTTTCCTGTGCCCTATAAAGAACTTTGTTTTCATAGCCATGATCTAGAATCAGGTTAGAAATCAATGCTCTTGTCATGTGATTTTTAAAAATTTTTTTACATCAAAGTATTTTATCAACACCGATCACTGTTAAAGAGAAATGGAGAGATAGTTAACTATCTTTAATTAAAAGCTCACCTTGACACAAAGAGTCTCATTTGGGGAGGGCTTGAGTTCACCTCACATCTCTAGCACTGGCATATAAGATACAAGATGAGCAGGAGAATTATTAGCTGTAATTAAACACTGTTATGTCTTGTATCTAGATGCCCCACCACTGAAGCCTCCTGTGCTCATAGGGAGAGCTTTACAGAGGTGTCTGGATCTAGGGTGTGTGATTTTGGGATTAAGAATGTATGACAATTAAATAGGTTTAGCTTAGTTCTGAGTGTGGACAATGGAATCCCCACTTTGGGTATGGGTGGTGCCAATCAATAGGTTCATAGTTTTAATAGAATATAAAGGGAGAGAGGGAAGGCAGGCATGCTGCTGCTGCTGCTGCTGCTTGCTACTTTCTGCTTGCCATGCCATTGGTTATTTTTTCTGCAATGTCCCTTTGCCATAATACCCTGCCTTGGAGCCAGCCAATTGGACTGAAAGCTCTACAAACTGTGAGCCATAATAAACCTTTTCTCCTTTAACTTTGAGTGTCTGATATTTTGTCTCAGTGAATAAAATAAGACAAACACGAATGATTTCTCCAGTGCATGCACAGCTTTTATGAACATTAATGTATTTCAAATTAGTAGAAAGGTGGGGAAGTATGCACAAAATGTATCTTTGAGCATAAAAGAGTGTTAATTCCTTTATTGATTATCAGGTCAACTTTCACTAATTCATGCTGTAGAATGAACACAATATTGAGGAAAGTCCCTTTATTAAGACATGACAATGTAAAGTTCTTGTTTCCTTGAACTTAACATTAAAATCAGTTTGTATTACTTTGTCTATCTCATTGAATCTCAGGGAAACAGATAAAATAATAGAAAAGAAAAGAAACAAGCCTATACTAAAATCTGCTATGGATGAACCATATACAAGTAATTACAATTTTATTCTCACTAGATTCGAAGTATAAATTTTTAATTTTTAAATATAATTATCAACTGGGCATGGTGGCTCACACCTGTAATCCCAGCACTCGGGAGGCTGAGACAGGAGGATCGTTGCAAGTTCAAGACCAGCCTGGGCTACACAGTGAGTTCAAGGCCAGCCTGAATGGCATAGTGAGACCCTGTCTCAAAAAGACAAGGGCTAGGGATCTAGCTCAGTGGCCTAAGCGCCTGCCTGATAAGCACAAGGTCAAGCGTTCAATCCCGGGTGCCACAAAAAAAAAAAAATCAGTTTTAAGTTGAGATACTACTTTTTAAAATACTACCTTAGACTGTATAAATATAGGATAAAAATGAGTAAAACAATTTGAAAGGATAGTTCTGAGATGTACATGTTAGTTAATGAATAAAGAAATATATCCACAATTTAAATTCTCCTCACTATCCTTTTTTCTCCTTTTGTGTATATACACATATACACACATGGATACATGAATTTGATTTTTATCTTCCTATTTTTACAAAAGAAACTAACATTTTTACCTGATTTATTTATGCAATTGGAGATAATTTTCTCTGACTCCCTGAAAACGTTTTTTATAATAATTTAGAAATTTAAAATATTTATGTTGTGTGATAAATCCTGACAGTTCATATTTTAACTCACTTGGATTTATAGTCCACGGGAACCAACATAGCTTTGTGGTAAATTCATTGTCAAGCAGAGGCTGAAAAGGCCCCATTGACTATCTTGCTTACTAGGGCCTAAAAACAATGGAGTCTTCCTAGGCAATGAGGTCATATCAAATATCCTTTCTGAAGCCACTGGTATGAAGTTAGAAATTGGCAGCAGGACAAAAACTGAAAAAATGAAATATATAGAAATGGAACAACAAATTTCTGAACAGCTAGTAGTTAAAAGAATAAATTGAAATGGAATTTAAAATGTATCTTGAGACAAATGAAAACAGAAACACAAGGTATCAAAACTATTGGGATGTAACAAAAACAGGTATAAGAATAAAGGTGATAGTAATCAACACAAACCTGAGAAAAAAGAAAGAGCTAACATTTTAAAAAACTAGAAAATGAACTAAGTCCAATATTAGTAGAAAGGAAAGAATTGATAAAGCAGAGATATGTCAAATAGTATAAAAATAATCGAAACAATTTATCTAAGAGTTGTTTTTAAACAAGATAAACAGAATTGACAAAACTTTTGCTAGACTAAGAAAAACACTCAAAAGTAAAAAATTACAAAGATGTAAATTACAAATGATACTAGAGGAGTACAAAGGATCATAGTAGAATATATGAACACTTATAGGCTAACAAGGAAGATAACACAGAACAAATAGAAACATTCTAGAAATCTGGAACCTACAAAGAATAAATAATGAAAAAAACTGAACAGATTAATAATGAGAAAGGAGATTGCATGTTTATTGAAAATCCTCCCAATCAAGGAAAGTCCAGGATTAAACTGCTGCTCCACTGGCAAATTCTTCCAAATATTCAAAGAAAAATGAACAATGCCTCTCAAACTACCTCAAAAATTTGACAAGGAAACAATTCCAAGTTCATTTTATAAGACTAGCATTATCCTAATACCAAAATCATACAAGGCAGACTACAATTAATGATGAGTATAGATGTAAAAATCCTCAAGAAA
>RJWT010004999.1:0-31940 GCA_004365215.1 Cuniculus paca
TAAACGCCTTGATAATAGTCCTGCTTTTTATCTTAATCTCCCTGTAACTACCAAAGGCCCAGTATATTCTAGGGATTCATTAAATGTTTCCTAGATACACAAATGTGTTGGGTGGATTTGTAAACTAGACTTGAAAAAGAGAAAAAGGGAAAAAAGTGGTTAATTCCTTGCAGAAGAACTCTTAACTATTCATATTTATCATTGTAGTAGTTAGTATGCTGTCTGGTACATATTAAATCTTCAAATAATGTCTCCAGAATGAATGAGTCCTTGATTTATGTTGGAAATTTGTGATTCTTACATACTCTATGACAGTTTATATCATTAATTAGAAATTAACTCAATCTTTTCATAAATAAATTACTCTTATGTTTTAACATTAGCCCCTATAAATACATTTTTCTAAAACTAAGACTTAAGGTGCCTGAAAAAAACAACAGTCTCATGAAATTCTTGTGGAAAAAATGATTGGATGACCTTTCAATCGGATAATTTCAAAATTGGCGGATTATGTCCAAGACTGATTAGTAAATTATCACCAATGTAGTATGAATGAGCCTAGTATTTATGCCTCATGATACTGTATTTGGATCCAGACTGTTTATAACACAGTTTTTAGTGAACTATAAGAAGATAAAATAGATTTATAAACAATAACTTCACAAATAACACAAATTTTAGAGTTGTGATATTTTTTGGAAGAAAAGCTAATTTAAAAGAAACTAAAGCATTTAAGAAAGAGCGTGTATTTACATATTGAGATATAAAACAAATAAATGTATGGTCTTAACTTATAAAAATTAATATTGAAAATACAAATTAAAGACAACATCATATTTAAACCATCAAATTGGGAGACAGTGCAGATAAGAGCACTACTAGTGGGTATTTGGGAATGTTTTTATGAACACATTTTAAAATATGCCAATCCTGTGCTTCACTAAACCTTTTTTTTTTTTTCTGGTACCGGAAATCAAACTCACAACCTCACACTTGCCAGGCAGGCACTGTGCCACTGAGCTATATCCCTGGCCCTACAAATCTTATTTTTTAGGAGTAATTCATAAGAAAAAATTAAGGATATGTGAAAGCATTCAGCTGATTTATTTATAACAGCCAAAATTAGAAATAAAGCAAACGTTCAATAAAATGGATTAAAACAAATTGCAGAATCAATAAATGATGAGGCATCTATAGAGCACAATACTCTTCAGTTAAAATGCCTCCAGACTCTAGAGAAACATAGTTAAATGAGAATCATGAAGAGTATGCAAAATAGGATTCCATTTCCATAAAAGAAGAAAGGAAGAAAGGGAGGACGGAAAAGGAAGGGAAAGAGGAAGCGATGAAGGAAGCTATAGAGGGACAAATAAGAAAAAATTAGGAAAGGGTATCCACAATAAACTTTTTCACTGAAATCACCTTAAGAAATACAATGTAAGGGGCTAGGGATTTAGCTCAGTGGCTTAAGTGCCTGCCTGGCAAGTGTGAGGTCATGAGTTCAATCCCCAGTACTGAAAAAAAAAAAAATACAATGTACATATTGGTCCACTACACATATACATACATAAAAGTACTTAAAACATTTTCACAATACTTGCTTTATGTATAATGCTATATAATTTTTCCATTTTATATTATTCTATTTCTTTTTTTTTAAATGTTAGTTGCAACTCACTATATTGTCTTCACAGGCCACTACAAAGAGGCATCCTGAAAAATGCCTGCAAGGATATAAAATAAAGTATTTGTAGAACCTGTAACTGAGTACACTTTAGAATTTCCTTTTTTGACCTCAAAGTCAAAATGATATAACAGTGTGTCTCAGATGCCAATAAACCTAATGTAATCTTAAAATTACAACATATGGTATGAACAACCATTTCGAAGAAGGCAAGAGACACTAGGGTAACCATTGTTAATCTCCTGTTGTTGTGTTTTGAAGACCTGTATTGCTTGCAGTGTTTTGCTCTGAAATGCTATATTGTGTTTGACTCTATTCTGTTTTGTTTTGCTTTGTTTTGTTTTGTTCTATTTTCTTTAAAATAAAAAAAATAAATAAAATATCAGAAAGCAACAGGGGAAATTCATGATCATCTAATTTGGAGTGTTGAACAAGTTTTCTTTAAAAAATTATGAAAACAAACTAAGAAAACTGCAATTGTGTTTTAATCTCTTAATCAAATGCCAATGAGTAAACAATATTAGGTATTAGGTAAGACCCAAATCTATTCTGATTTATTTCTAAGCAACTCAGGGACTTGTGAATAAGAACTGGTATGAAAGGGTTGATCCATTCCCAAAACTCATCTCATTTTCCACAATGGTCTCCATAACATACATAAGCTTAAAGAATAAAGATCATGACTAAATATTTGCTAAAAAAAAAAAAAAGTACAACATATGCAAACACATCCACACCATACAAACCAAGGCAGATGAGAATTCCTCTGTCTTTTGTATATCTATATCCTGCCTTTAGAGTTATGATGACTTTTGCATGCATTTTCCATAATGAATGTCCAGAGCAGAAGCAATAGGATAAAGTCTAGAAATTGTATCATATGAAGAAAAGGCAAAGGAACAAAGGACCTTTGGCCTGATTTGTCTTCTCAAACAACCGAAAGAGTTCTAATTAAATAATGGTTACAGAAGAGTTGAGAACTAATGTATACGTCATGAAAAGTAAATACGGATAGATTTTGGTCTCATAAATATATGAATTCTAAGACTAGTCAGCAATGGTATGCATTGCCTCAAGTAGGAACAATAAGCCTCTATATCAATTTTCCCTATGATAATGTGACCCCTACGCCAATGAAGCAATTTGAATTCTATGTTCCTCCAGGCCAGTAACATATAGTTCTCAGATCTCTGTCTGACCATAGACAGACTTTTCTATTATAGCTAAATAAACAGACCATGCTAGCTCAGCAAAGTAATTAAGTCCTTATCAATAACAGTGTTAACACATATGAGCAATAACCAAAATCAAGGACACTATGGAAGACAACTTCTGCATCATAAATAAGGCTAACCTACTAGTACTGGATTATGTAAAATACACAAAGTATTATTTTTGTTTTCATAAAGAAAAAGCTTCTTTACTATAACAAAATATGCATGTTTTATAAAGATAAAATTAGGATTTGTAAGAGGAAATTATAGTACAATTGAAATCTTTATTTTCACCACATTGATTTATAATACTGTTGGAGATATTTTATGGATGTAGTTATATATATATATATATATATATACATATATGAATATATAAAATTTGTATTCCTTCTTTCCAAAGGCCTTATCACAAGTTCTGCGGGATTTTTTTCACATAAGAATATATCTTAAAGAGTATTACATTTCAGGGCCGGGGATCTAGCTCAGTGGACTAAGCGCCTGCCTGGCAAGCACGAGGTCATGAGTTCAATCCCCGGTGCCGCAAAAAAAAAAAAAAAAAAAAAAAAAAAGGGTATTACATTTCAGTATTTAAATGTAACCATCATCGTTTCATATAGCTACATAGTAATTTTGTTCTATGGAAATAAAATTGTTTATTTAACCAGTCCTTAATTAATGATTAGTTTTCAATCTCTGCCACCATAATCAATATTGTAACAATAATCATATACATATTTAACATCTTAAGTGTGACAATACCTGTAAAATAAAATGCTGGGTTAAGGACATAGGCATTGGTAATTTTTATAAAGGTTACCAAATAGATCTGTAAAGGACTGATACTTTATACTCTCACTAGCAATATATGAAAGTTGTTGAATTTTTCAGCTTCATCAATGAAAATTCCAATACTTTCAATCTGAAAAGCCTCATATTTCAAGACAGAAATAGAGAAGTACATGTACATCAGCATAATGCTTGACTAACATTTGCAAGGCCTTAGGTTCAATCCTCAGCACTGCAAAAATAATTATTGATGGGCATGCAGATGCCCTAAAATGAAACTCAATCTCCCTCAATAAAACCCTTAAACTCAAATTGTTAAGCTTGATAATTAAGGGAAAGTTTACACATGGGAAGGACTCACCTGGGCCTTAAGCACAACTACTAATTCCTAAGATTTAATTTTCTCATTGGGACTCCTAATAATTAGGGTTGACACTTCATGCCGCTGGATCACAGCAGGCACATTCCAAAAAAACAGGACTACTCTATTCTTCCCTTGATCCCTAATTGCCTCATTCTACAAATGAAACAAAACTACAAAACAATATGATACAATTTAAATGCATTGTAGCAACTAGTAGGGTTCACCCAAAATCTATTTTCCTTCTTCATAATAATAGATTTTTACCAACTAAATGGCTACCCACACAGAAACAGTATTTCCCAGTCTCCTTTTCAGCCATTATTATCATGTGAGAAAATCTAACCAACCAAATGTGAAATTTTCAACTACTTGTTCAAAAGGCACTTTCTTAATGCAACTATAGCAATGACCCAAATTTAACCTTGGAGATAAGTACAAAAACCTAGGAGACTGCAGAGCAATAAAAACTTGGTATTTGTAACCTTGTGAAACTAAACACTGACAAACTAGACTGCCATATCGCTATGTGTGCATGAGAAATAAGACCTTGTCATATTTAAGTAAATGTAAATACTAAGACTCTGTTATAGCAAATTTCTCTGTGTGAACACAAAAACAAACACACAGTTATGTATACCTACATTAAAGACTTGGCAATGAAGTTAAAAAGAACAGATAAAAAACTTAGTAAGAATGTGTGTATATTTAGATATCAGCATATAAGACTGCATAAAAAATGATAAGGAAAAGTTAATGAACAGAAATTATTAGAAAACTAAAATACATTGATATAAGACACAGGTATCGCCTATGCTTAGAAACTGACAACACAGTAAATGCACTAGAAGAAAAAAAATGTAATTCAGAACCTTGACTTTTATTCAAAAGATTATTCCTCACAGCAGAAAAGCATAACAATTCAAATATAATTAACAACTGCTTTGGAAACATTCAAATTGATTTAAACTTTCAGTAGTTTATATAACAAATGTGGGATATTATCTTGAATTAAATGGCGACAAGCCTTTGAGAGAAAGGACACTGAAACTCAGTGCATATTACAGAACATGACTTTGTACAACACAGACACTAGGCTGAACTTGTGGATACACAAATGATTAAAACCTCTCCCAGTGTAGAAGATCACTAATGAATTTCATTTTAACTTGTGCCAAAAAGTAAAATAAAATAAAATATGCCAATATGTACAGATAAATGCTTCTCCATTCAATTGTGTCAAAATTATTATTTCAAAATTATGTAAAATTTTACTTTAAAATACAAATACAGGAGGCTGGTGATGTAGCTCAATGGTAGAATGCTTGCCTAACATACATAAAGCCCTGGATTCAATCCACAGCACCAGAAGAAAATATACATACATAATCACACATACAGTAGGCCCTCTTATCAGTGGCAGATACATATCAAGACATCCTTGATGCCTAAAAGCACAGTTTAATTTATAAAATAGGAACAGTAAGAGATAAACAATAATAATAAAATAGAAGTCACCAGGGATTAGATCTAAAACGTCTCCCAAATATGTGTTCAGAAGTGATCATGGGGGTGCTATACGATGAGTTCATAGCTAAATTTGCTATTAGGAGGTAGACACTGGAGGATGAAGTGACCTGGAAGGATATATTCTTGTCCCCGGTCTCTGTCTCCATCTCTCTACCTCTGCCTTTGCCTTCTCCTTCCTGACTTTCATGGGTTGAATACTTTTACTATACCAACCCCAACCAACAGGCCCTTCCGCCTTGCCAATTCTGCCCTGGAGACAGATAACCATGGACTAAATCCTTTGAAACACTGAGCCAAATAAACCTCACCTCCTAGAAATTACTGGTGTCAAGCATTTTGTCCCAGCAATGGAAAGGTGACTAATAAATTATAGTGATATATTACTACAAAGTTATTTAAAATGTATAAATTATTTCTTAAATTTTCAATGAATATGTTCAAACTACATTGACCACAGGTAACTAAACTAAGGAAAGCTAAACCATGAATGAGGAGACTCCTATATACCCAGTCTCTTTAATGCAAGGATCTTGTAAGGAAAAAAGTTGTTATTGTACATCAAAATGAGTTTCAAATAAAAAGGAAATACAGGAATTCATATTTTACATATACTTTAAAATTTCTATTACATTTTATTCGGTAAAGCATTGTTCCTGAAGTAAGGTATTAAAACTTCTTAGGCCCCTGTAAATAAAGAAATCTCCTGAATAAAAATAGTAATATGCAGCTGGGTATGGTGGCACACACCTGTAATTCCAGCAATCTGCAAAACTGAGGCAAAAAGACTGCAAGTTCTATTACAGGCAGCTGAGTCAGTTAGAAATATTACAGGCAGTCAGACAGGGCTGGGCCCTCAAAGGAGCCAGTGCAGAAGACCAGGTAACTTGCAACATTGGAGGAGACAGACACCTCTGCTTAGGACCAGATCTCAAAAGGCAAAACAAATGCAACCAACGCTAAGTATGAACATCAGGGACTGATATTCTAAACAGGTATGATCACCTTGAAGAAGCCAGGACTCACCATCCCAACCCCCTACAGAGTCACTGCTCTTTAAACATATCCACTTGCTACATGACTAGCTTCCCAATTTGTCCCTCATTTGGTCAATTTCACCTGAAAAATTAAAAGTATTGGTTGACCATAGTTCTGTCCCTCTTCATGCCCGCCTGCCTTATGAGTTCTCATGTTTTCCCCATGTTGGACCCACCTCACCTCATGGTTTTGCTCTATAAAAGTCCCTACAAAAGACAGTCTTTGGCCACCACTTAGGACCCCTTCTCTCTCCCAGAAAGAAGCTTTCTTTCTCTCAAAAAATGTATTTTGCTCTTAACCTCCATTATCCCTAAAATTCATTCTTCAATTTTAAAGAACACAAAATGGTACTAGACATCTAGTAGACTGGGAGTTTCATTCCCCTATATCAATACCTGTCCAGTTTGGGCAACGTATTCAGTTAGACTGTATTTCAAAATGCAAAAGAGAAAAGGGGTTGTAGGTCAGTACAGAGAGCCTCGGATCCGTTCTCAGTACCAGAAAAAAAAAAAATGATAAAATGCTTAAAAGTAGCAGTATTGCTACTAGCCTCTTTCTTTCTGTTATGAATGATTTTTTTTTTCTTATTTTGCAGCACGGGGGATTGAACTCACATCACAGACCTCGCGCTTGCCAGGCAGGCGCTTAGGCCACTGAGCCCTTGTGTTTTTCAGGCAGTGTCTTGCTATGCCTTTCTGGCTGGTCTTGAGCTCACTTTGTAGCCCAGGCTGGTCTCTAACTCTCAGCGATCCTCCTGTCTCAGCATCCCTGATCCACCACACCTGGCTATGAATAAGCTTTTTAAATTATTATAGGATGGTGTCTAACACCTTGCTACTTTATTTCACATTTTCACTCGAAGAATAAATCCTAATAGAAAACTTTAAAATGCAGCTATATATTTGAAAATGGCAAATTCTGAATCCAACAAAAATAGTGTCCTGTGCATATTACTGTAATTTATTATTTCTTTATAGCTTTGTCTAGTCAAACATTTTCTTTGTTTTCACTAAGTTTAATGCATTACAATCCTATCTGTTATGGTAGACAAATTCTGCCAAATGAAAGCATACAGTAATTGTAAAATTTTTATTCATTTAAAATAACTACAACTATCTCAGACAGAAACTACCACTGAACTACTCTATCACTGTTATGTGAAATAGAAATAACTTTCTATCTTATTTAGGTCATTTTAAATAGCTTAAAGATAAAACTTTTTTCTCTAACTCCCTTAAAAAAGTTACTGCATGCCAGAAACTATAATACATTTTTTAAAAAGCTAAATTACACACACAAAAAATACAAAAACTGTAAAATCATCATTTCATAGTTTAACTCAGGCACAGTTGTTGCACAATTAAAAGTATTACTGTTTAAACTAAAAAAAAAAAAATCACAGATACAGGTTAAAATAAGATTAGAATACTGT
Organism: Cuniculus paca; assembly: GCA_004365215.1. NCBI lineage: Eukaryota > Metazoa > Chordata > Mammalia > Rodentia > Cuniculidae > Cuniculus > Cuniculus paca. The sequence goes on from RJWT010004999.1 coordinate 8,046, forward strand.
ACTACAATCCCAAAAACTTTGTTTCTATAAATATAAAACACTTTAAAAGCAATTGGACATTACTTTATGGAATCAGCTTTGAAACTAAAGACAACTAACCTATTTAAAAATAGTAATAAAAGGGCTGGGGATTTAGCTCAGTGGACTAAGTGTCTGCCTGGCAAGTTCAAGATTGAGAGTTCGATTCCCAATGCCACACACACACACAAAAAAAGATTGAAAATAATAATAAAGATTATTGCCAAAAAATACTGCATTTCAAAAATTTGAGATTTTCTGAATTCCTTATTTCCTTAATATATTATCATATATTTCCTTTATATATTATACATAAATCAGATTTCTAATTTTCAAGTTTGACTCTACCCTCATTGTTTATTACTCTACTTGACATACTTCAATCATTTCTTTTTAAACAGAAGAAAGAAAATTTTAAATCTGAATAAAATAGAACATATGAAATAATTGAGTACAGCATTAAATTTATTTTTTAGGACTCTCACAAAAAGAATTTGAGATAAGCCTTTATTTGACTTAATGGCTTCCCCCCTCCCTTTCAATTTGGTAACAATTTCTTAAAGAATGTAGGTAAAACCTTATCAGTTTATTTAACCACCCTTCAAATCGACTCCCAGACTTCCTGTCAAGCTTGACTATAAAGGCCCTTATCATGCAGATATTGGTCATTATTCTTTTATCCCTTTGTTTCAGGGTTCCAACACTGTTACTGTTTTCCAGCAAAGAGAAGTCTTTCTACATGGGAGGACAAAAGCATACTGAGCAGAGATCATTGAAAACCATGAGCATCCTGTGGCTTCTTCCCCACTGAGATAACGTCTTCTAATGCAGATTTAGCTTGACTCTCTGCAGGGTCTCCCAAAATTTACAAATCCCTCCCTCCAGAACCAGCAATGAAGTTGTTTTAACTGTCTCCTAACCTACACAATGTTTTATGTAGCACTGTTCCAGAGACTGATTCACTTCACACAAATTATCTAAGGCTGAGCAATGACTTTTAAGTTCTGCATTTTCCCAAGGCTAATTAAAGCCCAGAGATAAGCTGTTCATAAATGGCTTTATAATGATATGACAGAACACTGACAGTAAAGTAAATGGGACTACTGAGTTACCATTTTTATAAAACTAAAACCTACTAGCATCTCTACTCTATAATGAATCAATTTAGAAACAAACAAAATCTTAATTTTCTGAAGACTTTTCCTACTGTAATTATGTAATAATAGATTACATAAAATTTCATTTTGTGCTAATACTTGTTCTAAATGGTCCTTTCACCTACTTTCACTGGAAGACAGTGCTATGAGAGCTATTATTTTGTAACTCAAAGACAGATATACTGACACCCCTCTACAACATTGAGTTAATTCTCTAATTTTTGTCAATGTTCAATACAAATTCTATATTTTCAGAGCATCAACATTTTGTAGAGAAATATCTAAAATACTAAAGATTTTTCTATTTCATTTTAGCAAATATTAATTGGCTATCACAATACTCCCATATTTTTGTGCTTAATTTTTAAAAATTCATAATATTCTTTATTTCTTAAATGTTTTGAAATTTGCTCTACTACTCAACTTTAAAAACTGCAAAAGGAATTTTACTTCTTATTTCAACAGATTTGTGGAAACAAACTGTATGTGTTCCGAATTGATTTCCATTTGAAAGACTGGTGACACTGTTTTGTTCATGTATTCAATAGCTGTTTTGTGTTATTCTGAAAAATTTCATAACAACCAAGGACAAACGCTTTGAGAACAACCAATCCTACTTGGAAATACGAAATAACATTTAAGTAGAAATATTTAGGGAAAAAATATTCAAAAACATAAATCGATTCAATTTTTCTCCAAATAACCCACTTTTCTTATACTTTATATAAAACAATGGTATTAAATTAACACATTATTAACAATTAGAAAAATAAATCGTACTCTAATATATGACAAATTGTATGATAGCTCAAATAGAAAGTGACAGTAAGAACATATAATTTATTATTTTCACCTGAAATTATTCTTTTAATGATATTCGTAATACATAGTAATAATACATAATAATACATAATAATAATATTCATAATACATAGATGACAGATAAGGTACTTATGCTTTAACGTAATCTGAGGTACTTGAGGAACAATAAACTCAAGCACAAGCACATGCATGAATACACACACCCACGCATGATGTGGGGGGTATAGGGTTGGGGGCAGAAAGAAGTTCTTTGAAACATGTAACAGAACCAGTACAGAAATTCAAATGCTATTTCAAAAGCTTTCTACTAGTGTAGACCTTAATTAATACTCATACTTGGTGAGTTTCCACAAATAATTTCAACCTTCAATTAAATTTTATTTGCACTTATTTTTAAAATAAATTACCATAGTCTAGGAAAAAGAGTGTTAAAAAGTATTTCTTGAAAAATTATAAATCATTTTGAATAGCAATCTACTTTTTCATGAAGCATTAGTATTTTAAATAAATAAAAAGATAATAAAACACAGGAGAAACAGCATGCCCTTCAAAAAGGCTGAAAACCAGATATTATTTTCAATAGTCTTGTCTAAAAACACTACTCATTTTTTCCTACATGATAAATTGTATTGAAAAGAATATAATTATGAAACTCAGATATGACTCAGCCAGTGGGATGTTTATAATATACTACTGAGAAACTGTTGTACTCTTGAGGTCAATAAAATGTAAGTTATTCATAAAAAAATCAATAACTCATATAACCATCACTATTAATATTGGCATAAAATGCTTCATTTTGCATATAACTGAAAATGCTTGACACTAAAAAAAATTAACTGTAGTGTGAATAAGTAATATTTCACTCCCTACATTCTATTTAGATCTTTGCATGTATTATCTCAAAGCACATTTATTTTATGGCTCTCAAGCTGCATAAGAACTTCCTAGATTCATGGTAACTTGGTGAAAAGAGCCATATATTCTTTGCTTACGTATAATGGCAAAATATTCTTACAAACAAGCTGAAGTTGTCATACCAGTAGTACAAAATAAGAGGTTCTTCAGAATACAAAGAATGGAAGAGGAAGGATTCTAATAATTAGCTATTATGTAAATGAGAGGATGAAAGAAGGAAAGGGAAATAAAATCTGAAGAAAAGTCTTTTCAATAAGCTTACTCAGTTGAAAAAGAAAGCATCAGGAAAACTAACTTGCACTAATGAAAAGATGTAATGATTCTGCAAACAACTTAAATACCCAGCAACAGAGAAATAAGTTTATCATACCTAGCCAGATGTAAAACACAGTAACCAGAAACTACACTTAAAAAATTTAAGGCCAGGAGATAGCTCAGGAGCAAAATGCCTGCCTAGCAAGTGCAAAGTCCTGAGTTTGACTCCTGGTGCCAAAAAATACATATATATAAATAAAAAGTTTAAAATTTTTTTAAGTTTAAAATATTTACAATCATCTATACATACTATGTTGAAAGGGCAGATTAATACAATTTTCTATATAATTTTAGAAATGTAAGAGAAACTAGAGACCACAACAAAAAACTGTCTAGATAATCAGAGGGCATCTTATAGTTTTTTTTTCATTTCTTGATATGCTTCTAGATTTTATGATCTGTAATGACTGTATTATTTTAATTAGAAAAAAACATACACACGAAATGTATTCTTCAAATAGTCCCTGAAAGTCAATTAAAAATTAATGGGGTAGGGCCAGGGATATAGCTCAGCAGCACAGTGCCTACCTGGCAACAGCAAGGTCCTGAGTTCAATCCCTGGTACCAAAAAAAATAATAATAATGTGGTAAATCAAAGTACAGATGTTTTAAATAATTGTATTTATTGTAATTATTTTAAATAACTATATTTTCCAACCATACACAGGCATAAACAAGCCCTATGTAGTAATGAATATCACTTGGATCTTTCCATCCAAATGTCTTCAGTTAAGAATAAATGCTAAATGTTCCCAATTTTTCATAGTTTTTTTAAAATAAGAACAGAAAAGCTAACTAAACAACTGATGTTAGAATTATTTTACACTCATCTAAGAGGAAAACATCTGAAACCTACATGATATGAAAAGAAAAAGAGTTTAAAAGTAATTTTTGGGTGTGACTTAGTCTATGTGTTTGATTCCTGTATGTTGAAAATTATTTGAAGGTTTTACTGAGGGAAAAAAAGATTGGCTGAAGTTTGGTTAATTTTTCATTTTGTTAGCAACATACACTTACATTCCTATAAAGTAAAATCATCTATGAATCAGATTTTATTTTTAATCTCAGTAATGTTGCTAGATCCCATTAACATGATAAAACAACTTTCAAAAAAAATTAAGTATTTTTTGTATCACCTTATAATTACAGAGTATATACAATAAAACAAGCAAGTGGTTTTGAAAACATGAAAAAAAGCAAGATTGCAGTCTGGAAGTCTAATTCTACTTTGAAAATTTTTGCCTGAATACTATTTCAAAGACTGTATCCAAGTAAAACGACTGTCTTTGAAGCTTACAATAGTATAGTTCATTTTAGACTCCTAAAGTACTTTATTTATTTTATTTATTTTTGGTGGTGGGATTAAACACAGGGTCTTGTACATGTAAGGCAAGAACTCTCCCACTGAGCCACATCTCTTGCCCCTAAAGTACTTTAAAAATCAACACTTGTAATTTTCATTTTGAGAGTGAAATATTCAATAAGTCTGTAAGATTACTTACTGAGTGAATCTAGTGCAGAGTCAGAATTCCAAATAAGCATTCCTCCAAATCACTGTCTCTTCATGATTTTCACATGAAAACCTCACAGAAGTTGAAAAGCAACCAGTCTTTATCATTCTGACTTCCCCACTAGGTTCAAAACCAACATTCCCATCATTTTAAAACACTCTGGTCTCAGCATGTCTCATGCCAGGTAGCTGGCCCCCTATCTCACTCACTTTTCTGTTAAGAGGTTCCACCTGAGCTCTTAATTTCTAACCAGCACTGCTAATTCTAGATGAGTATCTTGAATTAAAAGGACTCACAGAGTTAAAAACAAAGCAAAAAAAGGGATGGAGAAACCCAGAGAGAACAGACTTACCAGGTTTATGCCAACAGTGTTGTTTTAAAAGAAAGAGAAGAGGCATAATCACAAAATAAAAGTAAAAAGCTCACTGCATAATTCTTACTTTCTCACTATGTCAAAAATGGGAGAATGCGCCACCAGGCCCAGCAGGAAAAAATTTCCAAAAAATCTTGGGAATCACTCATCTGGACCATTCCTTCCATTCAACCCACTTCCCCCCTCTTTTATCTTTTCATTCCTTTAAGTTCTCCTTCACCCTGGAAATGTGCTAGCTTGCTACTCTGACCATCTGGGTATCTCCAAAAACTAACAAAATCTTGAAGAAATATTAATTAACTTGGAAACCAAGCTTGAATCACTTTAGTTGCTCTATAAGATTAATGTGAAATAATAAAGTGCATCTGTACATTTTATCGAAAAAAATTAAATGCAATTACTTGTAACAAGATGTTTTTAAAAAGAAATTTTTAATTTTTTTAACCAATGCATGGATTTGGATAGTGGCAGAGATTGGATCATGAATCAAAAAACCGATTTTTATTCCCAGGTTGGCATTATTTGAATTGCATCTATGTAAATCAAGGAAATCACTTAATGGTCTTTTTAAATGAAAAGGAGAGTAAGTTACTTATAAAGGCCTGGGAGTTAAGTTCAGGGCCAGAGCACCTGGTTAGCATGTGTGAGTCCCTGGGTTGGATAACCCCTAGTACAGGCAAAAAAAAAAAAAAAAAGTTACTTTACCTGTAAGAATGTAAGATTCAGGACATCTAAAGGCTACTGAAATGAGTCAAATATAAAAATCATGTTGATTTTTGCATGCTGACACTTGTATTATTAGTTTTCATTTAAATGAGATAGTTGTAGGTTTGTAAAATGCGAAATATAAAGCCACTGTAACAAAGAGCTAATATTGAAAACATGTGATATTCATATCTACCAGCCTCACTTTTCATATTTATACATCCAATATCAACAGAATAAAGAAAAAAACTGCAAATCAGTTTGTATAGACTTTTGAAAATCTAATCCTAAATACATGTTTCTGATATCTAATAATATCACACTATCATCTCTATTATAAAAAACAGAAGTTCACAGAAAAATATAATTTTGTAAACTTAAAAAATAGTTTTATCTTCCTATCTCATTTCTTACTTTTGGTAATTGTTTTTTCTCACTCCTCAATTATACCATAAGCTCTATGAGAGCCAATGCAGAGTCCATCTTAATTGTTTTTGTCTTTCCCAGCAGTGTAGTTACTCACTGTTTATAAATTTAACTGAACTGAGTTCCATGTCAAATGATCTCTAGTTATTTACAACCAACAAAATAATTCCATTTTCCTGTATCTACCCATAGACCAAGTTCCAGACCACATATTCCAATGTTTACTTTGGGGAAATCATAACCAGCTGATTTATCTTTCTATTTTTTTCTACTTTTCCTATGCCAACCCTCTTGCACATTGATACCACTAAGTATCCCAGGATACTCAATGACACTCCTAAATGGTGTTCAGTTGGTAAATGAAAAAGATTATGAGCTGGGGATATAGATCAATGGCACAAGTGACTGCCTGGCAAGCGTGAGATCATGAGTTTGATCCCCAGTACAAAAAAAAAAAGAATTCAATGATGATCCAGGACCAAAATATGACCTACTTATAACTAAATTCAATTCCAATTGTGTTACTGACCCTCACTCAATCCTTTCTGTTTACCTCCAACTTCTTAATACCACACTTGAACAATGTTCATACTCTCAAGCTTCTTGACTCTTACAAAGTTCTGTTTACTTCCTTATTTCAAGTCTCTAGGCCCTATCTAAAAACATGTCACTTTAAATGACCTTCAGATTCATCATCCTTCTTACTCCTACTCCGCCTACATCCCCACTCCATCTTTACATACAATATGTGTATCCTCCCTAATAAGCTTAAGAGAATCAAAACCAAAAGATTTCAGGTGAAAAAAATTTTCACTTCCTCTATATAAATTCATCTCCTTCAAGTACACCAACTTTGTTTAAGCAGTTACAAGCAATGAATGATGAGATCAAGTCATATATTCAGCCACCAGTCCTATCTGATTTTGGTCTATGCATCTCTGTGAGCCTAGCAAAGCTAAGTGGAGAGTATAATTAAGAGGATACAACATACTTTTAGAAGTATATTTACAAGAGGAGCAGAGATTAGTGAGTAGTTTTGGTTTGGATTGCTATGTTATACAACATGATAGGGTATTTATGTTTTGTTATGAAGATAAATTTATTTAATAAACACACTCTGGGCACCAGGCAGGTGCTAGATGAGTAAAGAGGCAAAAATTAAGATACCATCTCTGCCATGCAGCAAATGAAAAATGTTGGGAAAATGAAAACCGTGCCAATAAAACAAGCAAATATATTCAAATATCTATCATATATAATAAGAATATATATGAAGATAGCATTACAGTGGAGGGAGTGTGACTGGCTCTGAGGAAAGGGAACACTTAGGAAAAAGAGATTTTCTCCAGCTGAGTCTTGCTAGCTACATATGTATTTGTCATTTAAAGAAAAAAGAAAGGCTTTCCAGGCAACAGGATCACGTGTCCAAAGGTTTGAAAATAAAAGCATTCGATATGGGGTTGGAATGAGAGACACAAAGTATATTTAGGATCTGAAAACGAAGATGAAGTCTTTAACAGAGGCCACATTATACCCAACCTTGCTTGATGAGTTCAGAAGTTTGGCCTTATCTAGAAGGCAGTGAATCAGCCACCACAGATTAGTAAACAGAAGGATGATAGTATTAGATAATTAGGTATCAGACAACTTGAAAAGTCTCTCTAATCTTTCACCCACAAGGGAACATCCTCACTAACATGAACAAAGACTTTACAATCCTACCTTACTCATCTCCTTGCCCTTCCTTTGGAGCTGGACAAAGAATGGAGAATAAAAACTGGTTTCATCCTAGCTCGTATTTGTCTTATGAAGTGCCTTTCTCTATGATGGCAGAGAATGAGAAAATGGTGAAAAGGGACAAGGAAATTAATGAGAAATAATATTTACTAAATACTAGATGCCAGGAAATGTATTAGGTGCTTTACATACAATATTGGCAATTTAACTTTAAAACAACCTTCTGAGGTAGGAAAAAAATAATTCATATTTTAAAGAGGATGCAATATAGGTAAGCAGAATTGTCAAGAATCACAAAGAAATAGAACACTGATATGGGAAAGTGAGATTTAAACCCAGATCTAATGTTAAAGATACTCACATATACAGAATCATGTAGCTTCCCATAGGCCATTTTAATTTATTCTTACAATAGTTTTATATGATGTACTATTAATATGATTATAAATTAATAAATTATAATTCTTCTCACACATACGACAAATAGGCAAAATGACGTGCAAGACAAAGACAAAGCAGATATCCCAGCAGGGCTTATAAATGCTTAAAAGTGAATACCACAATACAGACCCCAAACAGATAAGTATGTGTCAGCCTGTTTTCTGTAACCTTTTCACTATCCTTAGTATTGCATTAATGAAGAATGTTTTTTATTCGTTTTGATGCTTTTTATATCTTTATATTAAAGTGAAGCAGAATCTTTGTACACAAAAAGTATGTTGCAAAAATGGGTACCAGTTTCTTTTTTACTATACTTCCAAGAATATGTAACAAAAAAGAAAGCATTATGAAAAAGAGCAGTATCAGAGATACAGAATAGTGTAACAGCAAGTCTTTCTTTTCTTTTTTTGTTTTTTTTGGTACCAGGAATCAAACTCACAACCTCATGTCTGCCAGGCAGGTGCTGTGCTGCTGAGCTATATCCCCCACCCAACAGCAAGTCTTTTTTGTCCAACATTAATTTACAGATTTTTTGACTATTTGTCCTGAACACAGTGTGATGGGCTTCTTATCATAAAAATGCTTAGAGGAGTTCAAATGTATCCAAAGAGTTGGATACATACTAAGAAAATGTCTAGATAATAATACAAACACATCAAGCTTCTATTAAGTAGTTTTCTGCTTGCTTTAAAATTGAATACTTGGCAACAATAATATGAAAAATCACACAGATTTTTATATTTGATATGGAACAGATAAAAGAACAGCTGTTTTTTTGTTTTGTTTTGTTTTGTGGCACCAGGGATAGAACTCGTGACCTTGTGCTTGCCAGGCAGGTGCTTAGGCCAAAGAGCTAAATCCAAACAGCCCAAGAACAGCTGTTTTTTTAAAAGATAGATAGTAGGCAGCAATGTAGTCAAGTGTAATGTTCATCATTCAAGGGAAGAAGTGGTAACTGGTCACTTGAATCTCACCAATATCGTCGCCTCTAACATGAGCAGTATATTAGAGATGACTACCAGAATCCACGGCAACATGCCATAGTCAATCTGATTCAGAGGTTAGATGGCTATGTATCATGTTACTCACAGCAAAAGTAACAAATAAGTTACTCTTTCTCTAGATACGTAATTCCAGGGAGGTTTTACTTCAAAAAGTACAAGATTTAATAACCATTAAAATAAATGTATTTTTCATTCTAATTAAAGTCAAGAATTTTAAAGAAAAAATTGTTATTTTCTTTGAAATCTTTAAATCTATTTGAAAAGATGAATAGGCTAACTCTGTCCTGCCCTTCTCATGGTCCACCTAAAATTACCAAAGCAAATGAAAAAACTATATACTTATTCATATGTATTTCTGCTTTAACCTTCAAAAATGGATAGGAAATATGAAGATAACAGTGATGTGGAACCAATATTTAAATTTTGCAACAATAACAAAATGAAGAACATTTCAGATAACAGTAAAAACTGAAACAAGAGAAAGTATTTACTATAGCCAGATAACATACAAAGAAAGCAAAAGGGCTTATATGGAAGCCCTATTACAGGACAAACTATCAATAGTATCGCCAAACCTCCAAAGAGAATTTTTTTTGTGCGTAGCTGAAAACCTGTTAGAAGACAGCTGTTTCAATATTAAATATCATAAATTTCCAAGTGAAGCTGAAAATATTTTGTAAGCTATTAAAACTTAGATACGTGTATCTTAAAAATATATTTACACTGTTCATATGACATTGGATGAGACTAAAATTTCTGATCATGATTGCCTGAAAATATCTCTGAGAAAGTCTGTCAAGAAGCATTTCTTGAACTGGGCATGGTGGCACATCCCTGTAATTCCAGTACTCAGGAAGCAAAGGCAGGAGGATTGCCACAAATTCAAGACCAGTGCGGGCTAGGTAGTGAGTTGAAAGGTAGCCTGAACTATAAAGTAAGACTCTCCTATCTCAAAAAAAAGGATTTCTCAGACACCAACAATAGAATAACTATTCTAATACTACAATGGCTAAAATAAGAATATGAGTGATTCTGATATAGTTCTTGTGGAAATTAATAGTTGTAAAATTAAATGTGTTACAATGCCATTAATAGTGCTTTAGATGTTAATGTTACACTCCTCCACCTAAGTTCCAGGAAGATACAAGTCTGTATGGTTTAAGTCTCCAACAAGACTCCTCTTCCTATTTGACCCCCATCTTTTAAGTTTTGCCTGGGTAATTCTGTTACATATATAAAGATTAGTCACAGAATTGAACAAGAGCAAATGCTATCACCCAGTCCCATTCTTCATGTGTAAGAATGCCTAATCTTCCAAAATAAAGATTCTCAATGACAAATTGAAACTAAGCCTTCAAAAACATCCTTCACATATGACTTCATCAATTATAACTATTCAAGTTCTCCTGTATTATAAAGATAATATTTCAATTTTCTCTTTCATGGTTCAAAATACAAAATGACCTAGCATTTCCATAAAAACTTCAAAAATTATAAGTGAATAATAATTCCTTTGCTAAATTAAATACCTCTGATTCTTTCAGTATCTTCTTTGGAGGGTACTGTAAAAGGATCTTTGTTGTGATAGAATTGTTCTGCGTCTTGATTATGATGGTGATTACTACACAAGATTAAAATAACAAAACTGTACACTTATACCAACTTCCTGGTTCTGATACTGTATTACAGTTGTGTAATATCCAATTAGCCAGGAGGACTGGGTAAAAGGTGCACAGTACTACTTCATACTATCTTACAAAATTCCTGTAAGTTTTCAAACTAAAAAGTAAGGAGAGAGATATGGAACACTTTACAGAAATCCTATCTCAATACCAGAGCAAAAGAATAAAAAGGAAATTAGTCCTGTAAATCTAACACAGAAGTATGGGTATATACCAGGAAAGCAAAGTAAACCAAAGCAGGGAGGTAACAGTAATAATCTGACTATTCAATGGTATAGAATAAGCTTAATAGAGCTAGAAACAATATGAATATGACAATCAAACTATTCATATTTATGTTAACCATATTCTTTCCTGAGCTCTATCTATGAAGACATACTACAAATTATAAAAACTACTTTGGTCTGTTTTCTTTTTTTGTTTTCTTCGTTTTTCTTTTGTTTTTTGAGGGGCAGGTTGTTTTGTTTTGTTGTTTGTTTTGGGTACCGGAAAGTGAACTCAGGACCTTGTGCTTGCCAGGCAGGCACTGTGCTGCTGAGCTACATCTCTGGCCCCAAGTTAAAAACTATTTTGAATTTTATTTTAAAAACCATGTATTTATGGGTCAGGGATGTAGCTCAGTGGCACAAGCGCCTGCATGGCATGCACAAGGTCGATGAGTCTGAACCCCGGTACCAAAAAAACTTTAAAAAACACGTATTTTGCATTGGATATCATATCACATTCACTTACGTTTTTAAACATTTACCAGATAAATTACTTATTAAAAAAAAAAAGTTTTAGTACACTCCAAGACAGACCATGCTTAACAATGGTTTGGAGCACTCAAAGAAGGATCATCTTACTTTCTAGCTTCTAGGTGGTCACTTACAAATAATTTAGTAATTCAGACTGCTCTACCATTCTGAGGGAGCCTCTAATCCTCTGAAGATTAGGTTCTTTTGGGGGAATTCTTAGAAGATGGATGAAGTCTAGCATTCTACAACTCAAGCTATAAGTAACTAAAAAAAGATTTCTCTAGGTACCATGTACCGCCTGTACATAAAAATTTCATGGAAAACAATACATTCTCTCATCTCAAAAAGGGCCAAAAGACTGGGCCTGGTATAATCCCAGTACTCGGGAGGCTGAGGCAGGAAGATTGGCATGAGTTCAAAGCAGGCTGGGCTACATAGTGAGACCCTGTCTCAAAAAAAAAAAAAAAAAAGTCAATGACATGTTAAGCCATTTTCATAAACATATATATATACCAGAGTAGATTTTCTGAATAATAAGTCATTTTGCTTGAAAATACCCAGTTCTTATTTTTCAAGTTATCTGAGATTCTATCAAAATTAAATTTAGAAAAAGGACCTAAAACCACAGTTTCTTAAATTTGTCCTAATCTTCATCTCCTCAATCACATTTCTTCTTTACTTGAGAAGGCTGGATAAAAGAGGCTTTTATCATCTAAATGTGATTAAAAATTTCAAGCTGATTTCTATGACCAGCATTTCAAAAGGTGTTATAGTGTCCCAGAGGTGTTTATTTTTTTCTGAGTGCTCTAAGAGTTCAAAATCTTAGCAGAAAATGTTTTCAGGTTTATTTCTATGTTTTAAAAAACCTGATTCCTCGTGAGCTGATTAGAATGCAAGTTCTTTTTAAAAACAGGAGATGTCCCAAAAAATTGTCAAATTACTAAGCAGCATCTTCAACTGAAAAGAAAACACACACACACACACACACACACACACACACACACACATTAATTTTACAGAGACAGCATGATTTGTTTAAAGGTGTTTCTTTTTTGTTTTTCTCCAGTTTCTAAGCATAAAAACAAAAAGCAAGCCCAAAATACAGTTAGGAATGCATTGAGTGGTAATTGTACTTGATGCACAGGAGAAAAGATAGGCATACTTTATACAAAGTTATAAATTCATCAATAAGTAAGTATGGGCAAATAATAAGTTTTAAAATTGAAGAAGTTCATGAATAATTTTTATGCAATGATAACAAACCAGCTATTACATACAAAATGTGAACTTATATCCAATGAAAACTCTTCTGAAAAGAATTTTAATTATTTGTTTTTATAGCATTTTTAAAGTTTGTAATGACTAAATATCTAAAACTTAAAATATCTATAATACATTCCTGTCAAATCATACTGTGGTAACTAATGCTAAAAACATAAATTCCTATTATGATTGAAACCTCAGTTTTTAAAAAATGATGCCACATTTACAAGTAAACAAAAAAATCATGGCTGAGCTCAAAATACTAAATTAACCCTCAGATCAAAATGTCAAAACAATTAAATTATAATGTTGTCAGACATCAATATCCCATGCAACAATGGAAAACAGACAACCCTAATTTCAGGCATAATGCTTGCTTTTAACTGGCAGTCAAATTGAGCAATGAATCAAATTTTGCCAAAGAAAACAAGAGATATCCTGACAGATCACAAGGGTCATGGAATTCACTTAGACCTACCTCCCATACAACTGTGTATCTTTGGCTCAGAGGGAAAAAATTACCTATATACCAAATATTGTTATAGATTCTAATAAATCACACATAAATCACAATATTTTATAAGTATATCAAAGGTATATGCTGATATTTATTTTATAAATACATGTATTTTTACATGTACAGAGGGAAAAGGAAAGATTAAATTGTTATGTGAAGTCTACTTCTCTCACATAACTATTTTTTAATTTACCATATAAATATTATTCAATCATAATATATTTGAGTTGTTGGATCCTCTTCCTTTCTTTTCAGTTAAACAACTGGGAACAATACAAACATAAAAACTAGGTAGGGATGGAATTGGGATTACAACACAGGGCCTCTAACTCCTAATCTTTCGTACGAATCGTATGTTGTACTAAAGAGATGATCAATTGAAAACGGACAAGTATTGTCATTAGAAATAACAGGCTTCTATTTTTTAGTCTTATATTTAAATATTTTTAATAAAATAATGTGCTTTCAAACATCCATTGACTTCATGAGAAAATTATGTTGTACTAAACTTTTCCATGAAGGCATATTTGAATTCCATACGCTACTCAACTATAACGACATTCAGGATTAGTCAGCATCTTAAAATCACAATATAGGTCCTTACTTAAATGCAAATCATTGGCATATGAATTACTGCTCATTCTCTAAATTACTAGTCATTTTCTCATTAGCTAAAATTCTTCCATAAACACTTTTTTTACACCATAGGGTAATGTAGCATTATGATTAAGGGTATGGATAGTAAAACAAAATTGCCTGGCTCCATTACTTAGTATGTAAAACTTTGGGGAGATTGTTTATCTATTTTATATCTTAGTTTCTTCATTTTTAAAAAAAATACCAAAACTATTAGGGTTTTGATGAGTAGTAAATGAATTATTACAAAGCAAATAAAGAATCCTTACTCTTGGTAAATGCTAAAAATAGTTAGCTACAGTACTCTTAAGTTTGTAGTCAGCTAATAGGCCAGCTTGCACACTGGAGTTAATGGAACCTCACACATCATGTAGAGAAAGGACTGGCAAAATACTGTAATGGGCAGTAGAGTAAATATTCTAGGCTTTCAAGATCATACACTCTGTTATAACTACTCAACTCTATTCTGTGGCAAATCCAAACACAAATAATAAGCCACTGGATATGAGTTTTTCTAATAAAACTTTACTTATAAAACAAGTTTTGGCCTGTGGGCCATACCATTTAACATAAAATAACTGCCACATTCTTCAAAGAACAAAAATGAATAAAAGATAAAAAGTGAACAAAAATTATCCAGCAAGCCATTGACAGAACTAAAACCAAGAAATCTACAATTCAGCTTAACATTCTGTCCACTTCTCCAGATAGGAGAGGTTCCATTAAGTCTTCCTATCCTGATTTAACAACAGAAACAATCTGTCCTTTATCTACACTCTCATAAAACACAAGATGAGGAGACAACTGATAATCTGTGAAGGACAATGAGTACAATGGGGTACATTCTACTATTTTTTTGCACTTTTGAGTGTTTGATAATCTTCACAAATAAATTTTTTAAAAACTCATCAGCTCCAAAATATTCAGTATTTTTATATAATTTTCAAAATTCAATCTAAAATAGAATACCAGCTAGTATCTCTTCCCAGATTTAAGACCACATCTCCATAATTAGTCTCACTAACCAGCAGCAATACTGTTCTCCATTTTACCACACTTGGTAGTTTAAAACCTAGAGTCTCTTCAATAACAACAGTAATATTCTTAGAATTTTGCAGTATAGTACTTACCCACTGTACAGGAGATAGGACTCAACATTTTTATCTTTCTAAACAGAGATGTTCCAAGATTTCATCATACCATCCAGCTTGCCTTATTCCTTTCTCCTCTCCTAGTTCTATCATCTTGTAAATTCAACTTTCTTTCCAAATCCTTTCCTGAGCAAAACTCAAGGTAAAAATTTCATCTTCATTCCTTGGCAAAATATAAAGTTCTGTTTTAAGCAGTTCTCATAATCTCAAGGCATTCTTCACCAAATACTTCTAAATAGGAAAGAGAGAACAATTCCAAGAACTATCTCATGTACTACAATTATCTGTGTCACACATGAGAAAAATGATCCAAACAGATCCTCTACATCCCCCACCTGCATCTGTGTCCATAACCTTTTGTTTTTATCTTATTACTATGGGTAAATAGCCCATAATATTAGCAATAAATAACTTCTCCTGTTGTAGATATTATTCCTCTCTGATTTACTTAAGAACACTGTTCTTTTCTCTCTTGCCGGATCAATTTTTCCACACCTACTGGCTTTCTCATTAGTGTGCAATGTGCCAGTGGTGGTCAATATATGACACGCATGCTGCAGTAGGTTGTTTGCATCATTGAAAGTTCTGAAAGGTTCACTACCACTGCAATATGCCATTGTTTTGCACATCTTTACAACTCTCATTATAGTATATTATTACAGACAGGAACATTAGGTAAGAGCTAGTATGCAGCTAGAGAAGCACTTGGCCCAAGGTAGAGTCAGGATGAGCAAGTCTTGGTCAGGTAAGCAGGAGGTTGAGATCAAGACTCAGTAAGAACCTAGTGGACAATTAAGTAAAAGGATGCAACAAGCAAAGTAACAAGCAATATAATAAATTGCCGCTAAGACAATTTCTGCTCTTGAGACAGATTAGGGCATGGCAAAACTGGCTGGGGAAGTAAGCACGACCGGTTAATTACAAAAATCCCAGGACACACGTGCAGAGCAGTTCCCAAAGCTCTGCACGTGAACTTCTCACAAGAACTTGACCAGATTTTCAATAATATGACCTAGACCTGATGTCAGCCTGAGGAGTGGGTGATACAAAAAGGACACTCATCGAGTTTTTGCCACTGTGTTCTCTCTCACATGGTGCCCCACCCTCACAATGTAGGGTGTACTTCTTTTCCTGTTTTTACTTGGCCCAAACTCACTCAACAGAGTCTGCATTTCTTCCTACCTTTAATAAAACTTTTGCTACCATTTGTGTTTGTCTTGACCCATTCCTTGCTCAGGATAGAAAGAACCTAGAAACCACCTCCAGCAGAAAACTATAGCACCCCAAAACCCAGTAACATTCCTGCCTATCTGGAAACCATTTTTTCCTTCTCACTTTGTTTTTTTTAATAAACCACTTGTTTAGGATACTGGCCAAGAGGCATCTGCAGACACACACTTGTTACGTGCCTTGACTCATAGGCCCATTTCTAGTTTAAATCAGCTTATTCTAGTACTACAGGTTGACTTATTTTTTGGTATCAAAATTCCTAGACAAAAAGCCCCCTTTGGCAACTGACTTCCAGTTTCCCTCCCAACTATTGTGAGCTGTTTCTCTCATGCTTTCTATGCCTTTTGTTCTGAAACTGTCAACTTTGTGAGACACTGTTCCAGATTGTACCATTACAATATGGCTCCACAAATAATGCTAGATTTTTCTCTTTGTTTTTTCAAATAAAAATCATCAAGCTATGATACTATCATCCCTTCTACCAGGTCAAACACATTCCAAACAAGATTCTACTTCCATCATTCCGCTAAAACTGCAATCACCAAGGTCATGATTTCTTTTTCTAAACCCATTCTCAACCCTCATCTTTAAAACAGATGACCAGCCCTCTACTTGTAAAATTATTTCCTTATTTGACTTCTAAATTTCTCTCTTTTTCCTCTTATTCCACATACAACTTTTTTTTTTCAGACTCCTCTGCTGGTTCCTTCTTATAATGCTCAAGTGCCTAACACTGTCCTTAATCCTCTTCAATTTTCTAAACCCAAACATTTTTGATGAATTAATCCAATCTCCTCACTTTTAAAACCAGCTACATGAGTCCTAAATGTATGCCGTCAATCTGACTGACTAACTGCCTGCTTGACATTTCCACTTGGGTATCCAAAATGCAACTAACAATATACTCAAATTCAAATTCTTAATCCCACCACCATATCTTCCTTCTGCTACCCTTCCCAATTCAGTTAATAGAAACTCTATCTTCAGTTGCCTTTGTTTTCCATTAGTCAGCTCTCAACACAGCAGCCAGGGTAATGCTGTTAAACACAATGGATCATATCATTCCTACAGTTAAAACATTTTAATTGCAGCCTATCACTACAATAACTTACCAGACTCTACAGTACTTGCTCCTATGATGTTTAAGATCTTATATCCTACTTCTCCCTCCTCCATTCCACTCCAGTCACACAGGTTTCTTTAGTAATCCTTTAAAGTACCAATATACAGGACCTCTCTGCATTTACTATTCTGTGTCTGGAAAGCTCTTGCCCATTTATCATCTGGCTCAGTCTCTCACCTGCTGGAGTCTACTGAAATACTGCTTTCTTTTGAGGACTTCCCTTACAATCATATTTTAAAATGCTAAACCAAGTTTTTTTTCCCTGCTTTGTTTTCCCATAATGTTTATAACAGTATCATTATACTGTATATTTTCCCTGTGTTTTTTCTAATTTTTATCTCCCTTCATAATAATATATATTCCAGGAAGGGAGATATGTTCTCTGCTTTATCCCAGTGCCAAGAACAAAGCCTGACACAGGGTAAGAAGTAGCTAGTTATTGAGTTACAGTAATTGAGCTCTAAGTATTGAGTCTCTATGTGAATTTGGTAATGTGTTATATAATCAACTAACAAATGATACCGTTTCACTCTTGGTTCTGTAACAAAAGTCTATACTATTCTGTATGTAATGTCAGCTTTATGAAGACAAACAAGCTACTACTGTATTTCCCAGAAATTGTGAGGTCAGTAATGATTGCTGATTCCAAACAGGAAAATCTTCAAATAGTTGAAGATTAAAGTACTGCTGAAAGAACTCCCTTTTGTATTAAAATTCTTAGGACGTAGTGCGAGAAGAAATGTGGAAAACCCTACTGAATTACCAGTTTTAAACTCAACCCTTTCTTAAATTCTTTCTTCCCCCATTCTCCCGTGTCCCAGTGGTCAATGTGGTCCTCTCTGGATAGGGAAATGCAGAGAGCAAGAATGAAACCTCTTCTCTTTAAATCTGTCATCAATTAACACAGTATCTAGCTCATGACTGACAAAGAACTTGCTGAACTGTAATGAATGGCGTAAATACGACAGGACTCCTTCACCCAACTGAAACAGAAACATCATTACCTATGTTCCTAAGGCATTTTACACAATCTTTCTTCTCTGTTCTGCAGGGCTACCTTTAATCCAGTAATTTTCTCCATCGTTGACTACATTCCTAAGGCTGCCAGTCCTAAGCAAACCAAGATAGACTGATTAAGGGTGTTAGAAGAGAACTGTAAAAGACACTTCATGCATATTTGCTAGTCTAACAGTGAGGGACAAAAGAACACTGTATTAGGGGAGGAACTATCCCATAAACACGGAAAGGGGGGGGAATAAACGTAAAAACTGTGGTAGAAAGCGGTTAAGTCGTTTATGGTACAATGAAACTCCACCGGGCAAACACGGCAGTCGGCCCGCCACTGGGGAAGAACCGGCGCAGGTTCTAACACAGGCTGCTCCCCGAGCGCCTCTCTGGACTTGGTGCGAGAGCCGCGCCGCGCTTCCTCGGGGCGGCGCTGCACAGCGGCGGCGTCGCTCGGGGCCAGCCGTCCCTCACCCCGGTCCGCAGCGCAGCTCCTGTTTACCTGCGGGGCCGCCAGGGCCGGGGCGGGCAGCCCAGCCGGGGAGGAGCGCGAGTGTGTGTGAAAGTGTCAGCTACTGGGCTCCGCGCCGCAGACGACCCGCTCGGCGAGGTGGGCGGGGGCCCGCCGTGGGCCAGGGGCGGCCGAGCCAGGGGCCCCGAGCGCCACCCCGCGGGGTCGCTCGCGCTCCGCGTCGCCGGGCGCCTCGGTCCCGGCACTTCCCGTCGGAGGAGCTCCCGCGACGCGCGCAGGGTGGCGGCCGCTGCGCTTGCCCAGGCGGAAGGGAAGAGGGAGGAGAGCCCCGAGGGCTCGGCCGGGGCCGCGCCGCCAGGGAGTGCCCAGCTGGCTCGGACCAAACTTCGAAAAGAAAAGTACTCCAATTACCTGAGCGGCGCGGCGTCTGCGGTACGGCGGCCGAGCGGGCCGCGCCGGTTTTCAGCAGCCGTAAAGCGGGGGAGCGGGCGCGAGCCCTCGCCCCGGCGCAGCCCCGGCGCCTCCGCCCCAGCGTCAGGCGCCTGGCGGGGAGAGCTGGCCGAGCTGGGCTGAGTCATAATACAGGACGCGTTTGCCGAGCCAAGCGGGAAGAGGGGCTCGTGGAGCTGTGTAAATGGCCAGAGGATGAAAATCAGGGAACGGAATTTTTTTTTAAGTGGTCAAAAGTGGAAACTAACCCATTGTGTCCCATCCAAAGATAGGAGTTTCATTTATAGTTTGCATACATTTTGCAAATATTCTTTATCGCTAATAAAACTTAAAGAAGTTTTTTTTTTTTTTAATGTGTTGCTTCAGGGGCCAAATGACTGGGTTTGTCTCAGGCAAGTTACTTGAATTCTGTGCCTCTCTCAAACATTATTTTTAAGTGAGGAGAGAGATAGGGAAGATAAGCTTAAATGAACAATTTTAAAAGAAAAAGCAAAAAATGTGAAGCAAGTAATTTTTTTTTCAAATAGGGCAAATTAGATCTATGTTAAAAGCGGGAAAACAAATGGAGCTTCCAAGTTACTAAATGAGGCTAAGAGTTGTAACTGAAGTAAAGAAAGGTAGGAAGGAAAGGAAAGAAGGGAAGAAGTGACACTGGACTCAGTTACAAAGGAGGAAGGAGGAAAAGAGGGAAGAAGGAAAAGAAGGTGGAAAGAGAAAGGGAACTATCGCTAGGTTCAGTCTCAGTGGCCATACAGCAAAGGAATATTTACCCTCTTTAGAAATTCATAACAAACTCCATCTACTGAGGGAGATTTTTAAAATATGTAAACAGATAAGCAACTATCTAAAAATGAGCCCCAAATGAGCCTTTGCGCTAGTAAATGAGATTTGGCAGTTCTGCAAAATGAGGAAATTCTTCCCTTTTGTGCTGCATCTTGAGGGCTTGAGTCATCAAACCATAGCAAAAATTCGTGGGTTGGGTTCCTGAAAGGCTTAACCAGATGGAGGCATTCTGGTTAGTTTTAATAACTGCGTGGTGTTCCTTTCTTTACTTCTGTCAATTTTGGAAGAAAGGAGTTTGAATAAAGATATGAGGAAAGAACATTAAAATCCAAACTAGTTACTTAATATTTGAGTATCCACGCAAGATGAGCTTCCAGTGAAGACCCAAAACGAGTTATCATTTCTCTCCCCTTTCTTTTCTTCCATTTTTATTGTATTATTTTTTTTAATGTGAAACTGCCTAGGGAAAGGATTTTTTAATTAATATGAAAGAATGGAAGGAATTTTAGCTAGGCCTCTACATAAGGCAAAACTTTTTAAAAAGTATTACCTGAGGTTTTAATGAGAATGAGTAAGATGGCATATGTAAAAATTCTTTTAATTTTTTTAGACAAGTGAAAAAACAATAATAAGACTGAAGTAAAAGAAAATGGAGTGCACACCAGAACAATTCTATATTGTAATTATTGCAAGAACCAAGACTTAGAAGGAAGTTTTCTCTCTCAGACAAAAAAATGCCCACTATATATATATATATATATATATATATATACACACATAATCTTTTCCCTTCTTTCTTTTATCCTTTTCCCTATCCAAGTTGTTTCCCTTACATTTTCACAATATCTCTTGTACATTTTGGATCTTAGAGTATGATCTCAAGTTGCATCTAATACCTATAAAACATCAAGTTTATCCTTCTTATTAGCTAAGTAATACACCATTGTGTAAAAATGCCACATCTTTTTTATCCATTCCTCAGTTGATGGGCATTTGGCTTGTTTCCAAGATTTAGATCTTACAAATTGTGCTGGTATAAACATAAGTGCACATATATTGCTGTGGCATAATGTTTTCAAGCCTTCTGGGAAGATAAATAACTATACTGCTAATTTCTGTTAGTTTATCGAAAAGAACAGTTTGTGCTTTCATTGTTTGATTGTTTGATCTTTTTTTCCTGCTGAAATCTTGTAATCTGAACAACTACCTCGAATATGCAATATATTAACTAGTGTTAATTTCCTATTGTTTTGTTTCAAAATTCTGTATCATTGTTTTTATTCTTTTTGTTGTTTTGTTTTTAAAATAAAAAAGTCCAACTTAAAAGAATAAGAAAAATGCCCACTGCAGTCACTCAGCCTTTCAGATTAAAAGAGGAATAAAACAAACAAAAGCCCCAAATCATCTGTCAGAATTTTGAAATGATTTTCATTTCTATAGGAGATCTCCTGTAACTGCAGTAAAAGCCTAAAAGTGCTCTTTCAACACCTTTCGAGGAATAATTTTCACAGAACCAAAAAAAAAAAGCCAATAAGAATCCCTTTCCTTTTATTTCCATTTTGCTGTGTCTTTGTGGCTGAGGCAAACAGATTATCATTAAACTATTATTAAGGTGAAACAAAGAGAAAAAATCTTAAATGGTGGGAAGCCAGTAGCCTGAAAAGATGTAAGAAAACAAACCAAAGGCCCTAAAATAAAGAAAGAGATTAGGAAACTCTTCTGGAGGAACTTTTGAACTTTTGCATTAAAATGAATGCCTGCAATTTATTTTAAAGGAATAGGTAACACAAACTAAAGGTAGGAATTAAGAAAATCTGATGAGATAAGAAAAAAGTTTTATCAATGCTAAACTGCTGTGGTCTGAGAAGAAGATACCACTTATTTTTAAACTGAGACAATAGCTCTATACCTGATTCCCTCAATCACTCACTTCTCTTTGTATCTACTTTTTAGTTGTACTTTGGCATTCCATAATCTGAACCTTGACTCAGATTTATGAGCATGTTGTAAATTTATCCAGAAGAGAATTTTGACTGGTGTTTGCTTTTAAAATGCTAACACTTGGGCCAGGGATATAGCTCAGTGGCACAAGTGCCTGCCTGGCAAGTGCGAGGTTCAATCCGGGGTAGCAAAAAAAAAAAAAAGATGCTTACACTCATCATTAATTAATAACTATGCAAAGCAATTGGCTTTGCAATGTTGTGTAATGTAAATAGAATATCAATTATAAGAAAATTATATCAATTTGATGATTTACAGATCCCTTCTGTATAAGTGAATTTGATCAGAGGATGCTGATACTGTTTTCAATTAATATTTTATAGAAAATTTTATTAGAAAAAGTTGATTTTTTTGAATTTCAAAAGACCTTATTTTCTTTCTAATTTAAAAAGAGAATTCTGTGCCATATTCTACTCTGTTACATTACCTGTTCCTAAATCACTACATAGAAAGAAGCAATAAACAGCCAAACAGCGTCATCAAATATATAGTTTTTGGAAACTAATTTCAGGAATGCTACTAAAGACTGTATCAAAGCTGTAGTCTTGTTATCAAGACAAATGTGACCTTTAACTGAACAGATTGTGTTCCAAGATTGGTAGATAATCTAATAATCTAGTAATTTATCTCAATAAGAGTTGGTTTTAAGATGCAGTTTGCTTTCTTGTTTGCTTGCTTTTTCACTACAGGGGATAGAACTCAGTTTCACACCTTCTAGGTAAGGACTCAACCACTGAACTATATCCCCAGTTCAAAGGTATGGATTCTTATTCTTTTCTGTCAGTAACATACCTACTTATAAAATTTGTTGTACATATTTTTAAAGAGGTATAATTGAAACTATTCAAATCATTCAGGGAAAGTTAAAGAATGGTTGCTTTATGATTTTAATTTTTGGAAAGAATTTGAAATTCTGAATAATTTAATTTTTTTACTAAAAAAGTATTCTATCCTAAATCTTTTTTGCAAATCCTTTTTTGTGAACTTTTTAATTTTGACAAAACATATTGAGCATAAAATTTTTTATCTTAATTTTTAAGTGCATATGTGTCTGGTGTTAAATGCATTCATAATTATTGTGCATGTATCACCACCATCCATATCTAGAACTCGTTTCATTCTGTAAAAATGAAACTCTATATTCAAGCACTGCCTTCTCCCCTTCCTCCAGCTCATAGTGCTATAAGGGAAAGAAACTCCCAACCTACTAGATGTCCAGTATGAGTTAGTGTTCTCTAAAATCCAAGAATGAATTTTAGCAACTATGAAGGTTAAGAGCAGAATATGTTTATTGAGGGAAAGAAAGTTTCTGTCTGAGAGATGGAGACAGAAGGGGTCCCGAGTGGATTGCCAAAGACTGTCTTTTCTAGAGAATTTTATAGAGTAAAACCACAAGGTGAGGCGGGTCCAAGGTGGGG
>RJWT010005000.1:0-31922 GCA_004365215.1 Cuniculus paca
GTAAAAAAAAAATAAGCTGGATGTGGTGATATATACTTGTAATAATAGCACTTGGGAGGCTGAGGCAGGAAAATTATAAATTTGAGGCCAATCTGACCTATATAACAAGATCCTGTCTAAAAAAGTAAAAATAAATTAGACATATTCTATAAATTCATGGAGCTATTGATCAGGGTATCAAGAGGTACATGAAATATCAGATATACTTTATAGAGTAATTTCAGTACTATATTGGCGATAAGTGAGTTACAAGGATAAAAAAGAAAGGCCTATATTAGTGCAAAAGTTTCAGTCTGAAAGGATAAATATCACGTAGGTGGAAGGGGAGAGAAAAGAGGAGAATCTGAGTGAACGGAAGAAGGAAATAGACAATATTCAAAGAAAGGAAACAGCCCACGTGTAGGAATGCAGAAACTTTGAGGGGAAGAACATGGTATACCCAAGGAACAGAAAGGTAAAAGGGAGTAGAGAAGAATGAACAAGGATGGAAGGAACAATATGCAAAACTAGAAAGGGAGAAAAGAGTACCAGAGGCAGAGCCAGAGTACTGTAAACTATTTTGAGGATTTTAACTTCATCCAGAGAATGTCACTGAAGAGTTCTGAGAAGGAAGCCGTCTGACTTGCTACCACTTTTGAAAGATCAGTTGGTCTATCGTAAAGGCTGCAGATGGCAGGGAGAGTGGACTCAAGAAGACCTATTAGAGATCTTTTGTGTGTATCTTTAGCCTGTGGTTAAAGCTAACAGAAAACTAACAAATAATTCAGGTAATATTGGGTGCAATTTTTCAGGAGCAAAGGCTTAGATCACCACATCAGGCAAAGAGCCACAGCCAGCTGAGATATTTGCCTGGATGAAAGGGAGTGTGGAATCAGTAATACAAGGAGCTCTGCTATGAAACATTTTTATAATATTGTATTGGTAAAAAATTTTCCTGAGTTATTTAAAGTGCCTTTTCCTTTATTTTTTTATTGATTCATTTATCTATTCAAGAACATATCTCTGTTGTGGTTTCTATGTTCTAAAATCAATTGATAGGTTCTAGGATACAAACACCAATAATTAAAGTTCCCCCTTTAAAATCTTATAATTCTGGTTTTAACTTCCAGCCATGTTGCCATAACCTGTATCAGATTTAGCTTCATTGCATAAATAAAAAGTAAGTGCAATCTATTAAACATTTATGCTCAGACATTGACATTGACAACACAGTCTGGGATCCCTGAGAAAAGAGAAAAAATAAAATTGCCTCTATATTTTTCCTATTTTATTGCCTGTGTGTCAGAAACAAACATCAGAATCAAACTGGGTAAGGAGCCTTAACATTGTAAGACATAGTTTGAAAGTTATTTGTTTAAAAAGGTCTAAAGAGCTATACAGAGATCCACTGAAATCTTTAACAAATACTGAGATACACGTGTACAATGTGAAAGTCCATGAAGTTGGGCGAAGAGTGACCAAAGAGAAATGAGCTAAACGTTTTCTAGAACTGACGAAAGCAAGGAGTTCTTGTTTATCATTTGGTGCACTCACTAGAAACTCCAGAGAAATAAAAGTTTAGAGGAGAGAAGGTATCTATGCAGTAACAGTTAATCTTACATGTCCTAACAAAGTTTAAAAGCTATCACTGAAAAGACAGATTAAACAAAGTATTTAAAGTACCTATCAGAACAAAGCAATTATTCCTTAACAAAAGAGAACAAAACGTACACACGGAAAAAATATAAACTTCATAATGCTTGAGATCTAGTAACTTACTGGACATATTCAGAAGCTAAAAACTATGACTTCTAGACAGCGGATGCAGTCAATAGAAACATGCAGAAATGAAAAGACAACACACTTAGGAGATAAAAGACTTTTAAAAAAAAAATTATTTTAAAAATAAATACACAGTTCTGAAGAAAATAAGGAGATACCTGAAAGGTAAAAGCAAAGCAAAACAAAATTTAAATTTCTAAACTTGAGAAATCTCTGCATGGAAAATTTCCTTGAGCAAATGAAAAGCAAAGGAGACTATATATATATATATATATATATATATATATATATGTATGTATATATATGTGAGCTTAGAAGAAATGATAAAAATCTGATGAAATAAATGACAATTAAATACGAAAATACTGTAAAAGAATGGAAAGAGTGCCCTTGTTTTGTAGAATAGTATTAAATATTACAACATTTGGAGCCCCAGAAGGTATAGTAAAACATGGAATGATACAAGAAATATTAGAAAAAATGAGCTTAAAAATTTTCTAATACATTCCTGCTTTTTTTTCTGAAATTCTATATTGTTTTTATCCTTTTTTTGTTTTGTTTTTAAAATTTAAAAAATCACCAATATAGCATGAACTGCAAACTCTAGATACAAAAAAACTCAAGGAAGTACAAACAGGGGAAACATACACTCACACACACACACACACACACACACACACATGCACACACCACTGAGGCAAATAATAATTAAATAATGGAAAGCAATAATAAAAAGAAAATCTTAAAACAGTCAGAGAAAGTCATTACAGAGAGTACAGTAAAAAGAAAATGTATGTATTTATAATTCCAAAATCAGAAAAAATGTTATGGTTTGTACCTAAATGTCTTCCCAAAGCCTCATGTGGTCATAGGTGGGAGTTTTTCAGTGTTGGCTGAATATAGAGCATGTGATGCTAGAATTAAGTGTGTGTGGTTACTAAATCAGTCCATTGATTGGCTTGGCACTGCCCTAATCCAGGCAGCCTAGATAGAATATAAAAGGGGCGGAAAGAAGCTGCTTATATCCCATGCTTGCTTTTCTACATTCTGCCTGCCACAAACTTTTTCTCCTCTGCAATGCTTATCTGCTATGCCACTGTGCCTTGGAGCCATCATCTATGGACAGAAACCTGTGCAAACTCTCCTCCTTTAATTTTGAATGTTGAGACCAGGCTTAGGAGGTTTCTGCTGGGAAGCACTGCATTGACTGTTGGACTCCAGACATGTATGGTATATTTTGGCAGATAGTTTGTCTACATTTTGCTCATTTCCAGATACTTTGCCTGAGACTGAGGTTAAAAATGGTAAACTAATTAATCTTGTAGAAAAAAATTCAAGGCAATCTAATGTCAAGGCCATGACATGGCTACTGTTGGGGGCTTTTAGCCAGATTTATCCTGAGAATCAAGAGCAAAGAGCCCAGCAGAATGATTTAAAATACTGTGAGTTTGACCAGAAGGCAAGCTTCAGTAAAGTCATGGCCTGCAAAGATAGAACAAAGGAGAAATTGGTCACTGAAAAGACTAGCAAAGAAAAGCCAAGTATTTTAGAAAAATGCAACAGAAAAGGTGGCCTGAGGACATCACGAGAACCAATAGAACTCTAGCCTTTGCAGCCTCAGAGTTACAAGGGTGGAAAAACTTTACTTTGAGAAGAAAGCCCCAGAGTACCACGCTCCAGAATAGCAGCAGCCTAGGGAAGTTGCTCCTCAGGATTTGGTTAATAGGCATTTGACTCTTGCAGCCAAGAAAGAATGAAGCCTGGTTACTCCTCTAGCTGGCAGCAGACCTTGGCATCATGCACATGATGTTGGTATTTGGTGCATGCAGAATGCAAGAGTTGTGGAGTCAGGAGACTTCCATCCAGATTTCAGAAGGTCTGGAAGACCAGGCATTGTGTTCCTGAGAGGGCAGTGTGTGAAGCTGTGAGTGAGAAGCTGAAGGTGCAGTGGAAAAGCCTGTAATGCAGATCTTTTGAGGAAAACTGCAAGGAGGGGGCAGAGATTGTCCAAGAGAGGAGCCATGGGGGCTACAACCACTGGAAATGCCACAGGGCAGAACCACCAAGCCCTTTGGAGTTCACAACTTTCCACAGATTGTGCAGGATGCTAGACATGAAACTATGGGACTTAATGTTTGCCCTTCTATATTTCGGTTTTGCTTTATTACCATTCCTTTGTATCCCCCTCTTTGTACCTTTTGGAATGGAAATGTCCATCTTATGCCATTGTATGTTGCAAGTGTTTAACATTATTTTTATCTATACAGGGTCTCACAGCTAAGAGTCTGCCTTAAATTTCAGAGAAAGCTTGGGAATTGGATTCCTCTGGTGAATATTGAAGCTGTTAGGACTTCGGCAGCTCTTCAAGATATACTAAATACCTTTTGCATAAAGGAATGTACATGTGTTTTGGGGGCCCAGGAGCAGAATGTTGTGGTTTGTGTCTAGATGTCCCTCAAGGCCTCATGAGGTCATAAATGGGGATTTTTGAGAGGTGGATGAATATAGAGTGTGTGATGCTAAGATTAAAGGTGTGTGGTTGCTAAATCAGTCCACTAATTGGTTTGGCACCACCCTAATCCTGGTAGCCTAGATAAAGTATAAAAGGGGCAGAGAGAAGCTGCTAAGGTCCCTTGCTTGCTTTGCTACCTTCTGCTTGCCATGAACTGTTTATCCTCTAATGCTTGTCGGTCATTCTACCCTGCCTTGAAGCCAGTTGACTATGAACTGAAACCTCTACAAACTGTGAACCAAATAAACCTTTTCTCCCTAAGCTTTGGATGCCAGGTATTTTGTCTCATCAACAAGAAAAGTAGCAATGACAAATGTAGACTCTCAACTTTACAGTAGCCATTAAAACAGTATCAGAAGAGTTATCGTAAATATGGCCGTACCAGAGATTAAATACTATTCTGGACTAATACTCAATGAATCAAAAAAGAAGATAAAAATAAATTTAAAATGAGAATAAATAAAGATAGGTTTAGATGGAATCATATAAACACACTAAAATAAATATATTAAATTATACAATGAAAATGTAATGGCTGTGAGGTGGCACAAAAATCTATCTACTAAAAACACATTCTATTATTATTATGATTAATTTTGTTTTGGTACCAGAAATTGAACTCAGGACCTTACGCTTGCCAGGCAGGTGCTTATGCTACTGAGCTATATCCCTGGACCCTAAACACAAATTCTAGGGCCAGGGATTT
This sequence comes from Cuniculus paca, assembly GCA_004365215.1. Classification (NCBI taxonomy): domain Eukaryota; kingdom Metazoa; phylum Chordata; class Mammalia; order Rodentia; family Cuniculidae; genus Cuniculus; species Cuniculus paca. Next base: position 4,980 of record RJWT010005000.1, read on the forward strand.
TGCTCATCAGCATAAGCGCCTGCGTGGCAAGCATGAGGTCATGAGTTCAATCCCCGGTACCAAAAAAAAAAAAAAGCAATTTATAAATGTCACCACACAAAATGGTTAAAAGTAAAAGAATTGAAAAATGATACACCATATACTCTAAACGATAATCATAAGGAAGCCAAAGTGACTGTATTAAGATCACCATACATTATTCTTCAGACTAACCAGGCATAGAGAGATATTCCTTAATTGTCAATCAGAATCAAAAAATAAATATTAAATGCATATACATCCCTTATTAGAACTTGAGTATACATGAGATGAAAGCTCACATAATTGAATCAAAATAGACTAATGTATTGCACTTGGAGAAAAACATTGCTCTTAACAATGGATGGAACAATATACAGAAATTATAATGGGTAAAGAAGAACCATAAATGGCAATAGGAACCACTTGATGTAAATGCAATTTAGAAAATATTCACCTAGTAATAAAAAATACATTGTCCTCTCAAGTATACATGGATCATTCATCAATATAGACCACATTTTTCATTATATCTCAATATATTTAGGAGGGCTGAGATTAAAACCATTGTGTTTTTTGTCTGTAAACAAATAAATTAAATTAAAAATAACCCATAGAAAAACATAAACTAATGTCAAATGATTATAAAATAAACAGTATTTCTATGTATTCTAAGTGTAAAAATAAAGCCATATTAGAAATTATGCAATATCATGAACTAAGTAAAAAATAAATGTTAATATCAAAATATGTGTAATGTAGGTAATGTTACTACTCCAGAAAAAATTATAGCTTTAGAAAATTTCTTCCTATAGAGAAAAAAGAAATTTCCAGTATCAATTATCTCAGTTTCTGCTTTGAGAATATAAATTTAAAAAGATGAATTAAATTCAAAACAAGCATAAAAGCACATTAGCAAAACACTAAGAAATCAGTAATGTAAAGGAGAGCAAAGAGTTCAGTGAAATAAAATAAAACACAAATCAATGCATAAAAACAATTAATGAGAAAATGAAGGACTGGAGTGGTCATTGAGTACTTAGTATGTATCAGTCCCCAGGTTAGATTCCCAGCATCACCAGAGAAAAATGCAAAAGTAAAAATTTAAAAGTATTGACAATTAGAAAAATTATCAATTTTAATCTAGAATAATGAAAGAATAAGAGAAGACTCATTATTATGTAAGGAATGGAAAATATGATGTCATTAAAGTTATTAAAAGGATAATAATAGAATTATGTGGACAATTTTGTGGCAATAAGCTTAAAAATTCCATGAAATAGGTAAACTTAAGAAAGATTGTCATACTAACCAAAAATGAAATAGACAATATATTTATGAGAAATTTAATATATTTATAAGAACTTATAAGAAATTTAATTTATAATTAAAAATTCTTCCACGAAGTGAATTTTTGGGCCAGATTGTTTCATTTATGCCAAAACCAAAGACTTCTAAAAAAAAAGTTCAGATTAGTAATTTTTGTAAGCAGAAATATAAATATATTTAACAAAAAAGTAACTATTCAAAGAAAATGATTTAAAAATGTATAATACATTTTCTAGGGCTTATTCCAGTGGAAAACAAATAGTTATCACTGTATCAACAGAATAAAAGAGACCAATCATGTGATCATCTTAATAGATGCAAAAAAAGCATTTAACAAAATTCAATCACCATTTATAATTAAAGGAACCATGAAAAAGAAGAGATGTGAGCTTTCTCAGTCCAAGAAAGATATCTACAATAAGAAAAATCTATGTCAATCCTCATACTTATTGACAAAAACTTTCTACTTAAGACTGGACAATATCACTATTTATTTAACATCATAGTAAAGTAAGGCAAGAAAAGAAATGAAAAACACAGTGTAGAAAGTATTCATTTCCTTGGAATATTTGTAAAACCAGAAATTCAAACTGAACCTACAAAATTGCTATTAAAATGAGTAAGAGAATTTTGTACTGCTATGAAATATGAGGCTAATACACAATTTATTGTATTTCCTTACACAGTACTTGAGAAAAATAATTATAAATTGAAATTAAATAGAATTTGCAAAGGCATCAAAATCATGAAGTACTTAGGGGTAAACTTAACAAAATTTATGCAAAATATGTCCTCAGGTTAGTAAAGAATAGCTACAAAATCTTTTGGTTAACAGAAGTTAATAACGATAAATGTAAAGCTTTCCCACCAAGATCAGAAACAGAGCAATGATATCCTCTGTCACTACTGATTTTCAGCATTAGGCTGGAAGTCCTAAGATAATGCAATATGATAAGAAAAGAAAATAAATAGTGTACAGTCTGGGCAGGAAAAAAAATCAAAGTAATCTTGTTCACAAATGAGATGAATATCTCTGTAGAAAATGCTAGACTCAACAAAATCACTCAAGGAAGTAATAAGCAATTGTAGCAAGGATGAAAATTTAATACATAAAAGTTTGTTGCTTTTCTGTATCTCAGGAATGAATTAATACAGTTTAAAATTAAAAACATAACACCATTTATATTAGTCACTTAAAGTGCAACACTTAAGTACAATTCTAACAAAATGCATATGTATGGTATCTCTAGAAGGAAAGTTAAAAAACTGCTGAAGAGTGAATCACCATGTCTGTTGATGAGAATATAATATGGTTATATATTAAAAATTATTCTAATAGAAATCCCAACAAGTCCTTCTGCAGATATTGACAAAATGAATTTAAAATTTATTTAGTGGCAAAGGACTTAGAATAGCCACAAAATGTTGAAGTACAAAGTTGAAGAACTAGCCAGGGATGTAGCTCAGCAACACAGCACCTCCCTGGCAAGCGCAAGACCCTGAGTTTGATTCCCAGTACCAAAAAAAAAAAAAAAAAAAAAGTTGAAGGACTAACACTACCCAAATAGAAATTTATAGTAATCAAGACAATGTGAACAAAGAGAGTAATGGAACAGAACAAAGAATACAAAAATAGACTCACTTCCATAAATTTAGTAAACTATATTTGATAGAAAAGCCAAGACAGTACCAAGGAGTCTTTTCAACAAATGATGCTAGAACAACCGGACATCCATAATCAACAAATTAATCTAGACACAGCCCTTACATCCTCCCCCAAATAACTCAAGAAATAGCTCATAGATTTAAATGTAAAACTCGAAGCTATAAAATTTCCTGAAAATAACAGTTGAATATCTACGTGAGCTAGGATTAGACAGTATCTTTTAGGTAAAACACTGAAGGCACAATCCATGAAAAAAAAGCCTGATAAACTGGGCTTCATTAGAATTAACTCTTTTTCTATGTAAAACTCAATGCCAAGAAAATGAAAAGAGAAATCATAGCCTGGGAAGAAATATTTGCAAAGACAAATGTGCCCAAGGACTCTTATCCAAAACACAAAGAACTCTTAAAACTCAAACGTAGTCCAATCAAAAATGCCTTAAATACTATTACACCTCACCGAAGAAGATATACAGATGGTAAATGAGCATATGAAAGATGCTCCACGTGGTCTGCCATCAGGAAAACGCAAATTAAACCATACTTACCTATCAGGCTAACCTTTAGAAAATTCTCACCACTAAAAGAGCAGCAGGAGCATTCTTTCATTACAGGTAGGAATATATTGCTAAGTGGTATAGCAATTTTAGAATATAATTTGAGAATTTTTTACAAAATTAAATATACACTTACTGTAAAAGCCTAGGAATTACATTTCTTGATACTTACTTAAGGAAGCTGAAAACTTGTGTACAAACTACAAACAGATGTGTATAGCAGTTTTATTCATATTTAGCAACACCTAGAAGCAACCAAGATCTCCTTAGAAAGAAACAAATAAGTGTAACATGGTACATCTAGACAATAGACATTATTCAGTGCTATAAATAAGTGCACTACCCAGCCAGGAAAAAACATGGAACAAATTTGAAAATACTGTGTATTGCTAAGTGAAGGAACCTAGTCTGAAAAAAACACATATTATATAATTCCTATGATACAACATTTTGGAAAAGTCCAAACTAGATCAATCCTTGGCAGAGGGTTAGGGAGAAGGAGGAATGAATAGGTAGAACATAGATGGGTTTTAGACTTGTGAAACTCCTCTATGTGATCATACGGTGATAAATATATATCATTATGAATTGGCCAAATACATAGAATAAAAAACATCAAGAATGAAATTTGATGTAATCTATAGACTTTGGATTATAATGATGTGTCAATGTAGGTTCATCAGTTGTAACAAACATGTCACTTTGGGGAATGTTGATAACGGGAGGTTGTGAGTGTGTATGGGTTAGGGTCATACAGGAAATCTCTGTACTTTGTGCTCAATTTTGCTGTGAACCTAAATTACACTAAATATAAAATCTACTTTAAAAGATGGATGAAATCTAGGCTCTAAAATACATACAATGCTTTCGAGAGAGAATAAATACCAGTTTGTGCTTTCATTGTTTGACTGATCATTTTTAATGCCTAAATCTTGTAACCTAAATAACTTCTATGATAACAATATGCAAGATATTAACTAGCATTAATTTCCTACTTTTTTTGAAATTCTGTATCATTTCTTTTTTTGTCTTGTTTTTAAAATAAAACTTCAAAAAAAGAAAAAAATAAATACCTAAATGAGTGGAAAAATCATATGTTCGTAAAATAGAAGACGCAATATTATTCAAGTTGATGTACAGCTTTGACAAAACCTAAATCAAAATCTCAATAGCTTTTTTTTATAAAAAAAGAAATTGATAAGCTAGTTCTAAAATCTGAGTGAAAAGTCAAAGCTGCCATTGCCAAAGGAATGTTGTAAAAGAAGAGCAGTGTCCCTTGTAGTCCCTGATTTCATGATTTACGTATTATGCAGTTATTGTAACCAGACAATATGGTACTGGCATGAGAATACACAATAAGCTCAATGGAACAAAGAAGGGATTCTAAAAATAAATCCATTGCATGTAGTATGGTCAATTTGTTTTTGACAAAGATGCCAAAGTAATTCAATGGAGAAGTGTTATTCTTTTCAACAAATACCAGAAACCTCAATTTCTGTATGGAAAAGATAAACAGCCTCACTCATTCAACCACCTGCAGAAATTATCTCACAATGGACAATAGATTTAAACATAAGCTAATATGATACAACTTTTTAGATAAAAGATACAAATATCTATGTGACTCTGGAAAAGATGAAGATTTCTTAGGGTACAAAAGGCACAAATAATAAAAATTTTGATAAACCTGACCTTATAAAATATTAAAATATCTATTCTCTGAAAGTCATCATTAATAAAATAAATAGGCTAGGGATGTGATGTCACAAAATGCTTCCCATATAGCTGACAAATATTTATATTTTGCAATATAATAGTAAGTAAAATGGACAAAATACTTTAATACAAATTTTACCAAAGATATGTAAATGTAAGTCACAAAGAAATACTATCATTAGTTTTCTTACAAATAGGAATTTAAGCTACATGAGACACCATTACAACTGCTTACATGGTGAAAATTTAAACAATGCCAGGCAGTGGTAAATGTAGATGTTGAGAACCAGGAATCTTATATTGGGTGGAAATGTAAAAGCGTACAAAGCTTTGGAAAATATTTATACAGTTTCTTATAAAGTTAAATATACCCTTAATCTATGATTCATTACTTCTATCACAGGTTTACCTAAAAGAAAAAAGTATATCCTTAAGTACCCAAAGTCCTGGCATAACAACTTTATTCTACATTTGGAAAAAAGTGTGATGGTGATGTGGTGATGTGGTACATTCAAACATATTAGTAGTATGCAAAAATAAGGAATAAATTCTTCATATATGCAAAAATGTGGCCTAATTTGAAAAAGTATGCTGAATAAATGGTACCAAAAGACTTCATGTTTATAATTAATTTATATGAAACTCTAACATCTAGTGATACATATCAAAATAACCACAAACAAACAAATAAGCAAAAAATGCGGCCAGGGATCTAGCTCAGTGGCCTAAGCACCTGCCTGGCAAGCACAAGGTCATGAGTTCAATCCCCGGTGCCACCCCCCCCAAAAAAAGTAACTGCCTAGTTTTGAATGTAGGGTGGAGATTACTGCAGAAGGAACAGAAAATATTTGGGGAGACAGAAAAAGACAGATAGGAAGAGAAAGGGAGATCAATTTCTTGCAAAAGGGAAAGAAATCAAGTGATGAAAAGAGGAGGATGGAAAAGAGGAGATGAAAGAAGAGTTAAACTGTGTTATGTCATCTCCCGTGATGAATGTACTCATTGTATACTGCAAATACGTACTGACATAAGTAAAAAACTTTAGAAAGTGTTCTTCATTATAGAGATACTATAGTTATAGGGGAATGTGCATTTTTGGTAATAGTTACATAGATGTCTTTGTCATATGTAAATTATACTTCAATAAGGTTCATTTTAATGAGGAAGATATATGCATAAATAATACAGCAAAGGCTAGTACATTATATCATAACATACTTCTAAAGCCATGGGAAAGTTATTTATACTTCTCACTATCTATGTCTTTTGATTGTCTGGTTTCACAATTATTCTTTCCAAAATCCCTTCACAAATTTTATACTCACAAAAGCTCTCTAATTTTGTTACCGGTTTCTCAGACCTATCACCTGGGTAACAACGTGTCTCTTTAGAGTCACATTTAGTTCTGACCTAAGGTTTCACCAAATTTTGAGATGAATTAAGCAATTTAAATGTTATTTTATAATAATTTGAAGTGATGAAGGGAACATAGAAAGAATCTGTGGACTGTATTTGGTTTTCTTTAAAGCTGTGGGCTTTGTACTGGCTGTGCACAGCCAAGATGACTTCCTACTAATGCTGATATAGCAGAAGATACATGCATGGGGCCGCACACCTGTGAACCACGGCTCACGGCTCTGGAAGGAAACAGGCACAGGAAGGAAAAGAAGAACTGACTTGAATGGATTAAATTTAAAAGTAAACAGGTTTGTTTACAGTAATGACAATGTGTTTTGACTGGAATCATTCTGACAGAAAGTAGGAGTCTTGCTGGAATCTGTCTTCCTTCTCAAAAGGGTCTCTTAGCGTGTGAAGGGAAATTGTAGATGATATCATCACGAGAAGTAGCATTTGCAACATATCAGGCTGTCTTCTATCTGCTTTTACATTATGGTAGTACACATTTCACCATATTATTTTCAGTGGAGAACAGAAAGTAGAAGAAAATCCTGCTTAAGCTGAAATGGTCTGCCAATTGATCTCATTTCACAAAACTGGCTCTTGCGATTTTTGTCTTTCTCCTCTTGTCTTTCCAGACCCTACTCATTGGTAGTGATCTGGTTGTTTTTATGAGTCCTAGAAAATAAAAAAAATACACAGTTATCAAGACAAAGTCAGCAATATTATTTCTAAAGACAATGCAACCAATGCATTAATATTGGATATGTAAGAGTCTGAAGAATAGGAGGTTATGCCAAAAGTTTGGTAATTAGGCAGACAGGTTTGCTTCCTGACTTCGCACTGTGTGCACATGCACACGCGCGTGCGCACACACACACACAATCTTTTGTTTTTAAATGCTACTTTTTCATTTGTCAAATGTGGTTTCCAATATCTACCAAATAGTGTTGATCTAGGACTCAAAGAGATAAGGCATGTATAAGCACTAACTGCAGTTCATGATACACTGTTTAATATCCAGTAGCATTGATTGTCATTGCGGCTCTTATTAGAAATTAGGAATCCTAAGACCTCTAATATTCAAAAAAAATTTCAGGAATAGATAAATGTTAATTTTTATGCCCAAGTTCCTGCCTCTTTAAATTGGGACATAATACTTTTTCTTCTCTTCTTTTTCCTATTAGATTCTTAAAAGTTTCTAATAAAAAGGAACTTGGATCCCAGCACTCAGGAGGCTGAAGCAGGAGGATTGTTGCAAGTTTGAGACCATCCTGGGGTACAAAGTGAGCCCAAGGCCAGCCTGAACTGCATAGTGAGACCCATCTCAAAAAGACAAAAAAAAAATAAAAAGGAACTTGGACAACTGCAATCACTTACTGATAATTAATGGTGTATTTAGTTTTTTGTGTTTGTGGTAGAGGGTGTTAGTCAAAAAAGTGACATTTAAAAATAAATTTGGTTTTTTAATTTGATGGAAGAGTGTTTAGAAATAAGAAGTTTATAATTGCATGAATTATAAAATTTGAATAGAACAAGGAAGATGAAAAACATGATTCTAATTAAATCAGAATTGAAAATCATAGATTATCCTGAAAGTGTAAATGAATAGGAAAAATTATTGTTAGTCTCCAGGAAATTATTAAGCTGCTGGGAAGAGAAAACTTTTCGGACAGTGCACGGCGGGAGCACACACACACACACACACACACACACACACACCATTTGATGTGATAAAGAGCTTCTGTTCAGTCATTTTTAAAAAGCCGGGGATATAGCTCAGCTGAACAAGTGCCTGGCTGGCAAGCACGAAGTTGTGAGTCGGATCCCCAGTACCAAAAAACAAACAAACAAACAACAACAACAAAAACAGAAGAAAAAAAAAAAGGAAAGGAAAAGCCTCTACTTCCCAGAACTTGGGGAGGCTTTGAGCGACAGGTCTCCCGAGTTCTTAAGTGTCCCTCCTTGCATAACTCTGGTTGTTTGAAGAGGTACGCCGCCAAAGTCAAAGTGCATATTGTGTCACTTTCAGGATTTATGAGGAATCACATGCTCGAGTCAGAAGTTGCCAAGAACACATTTCATTTTGATTTAAAAGATAGTTCATATCTGAAATTGAAAAAAAAAACCACAAGTGATTATTAATAAAACAGGTACCAAAAGATATTAATTCGCAATTAGATAGCTAAACCAATTTTCAGAACAATGGTATTTTGTGACTGAGGCGTTGGGTCCTCTTTGATGATGAAGCAGCAGATGGGGCATTTTGACATGTCACTGGAAAGACCATTTTCTCTTGCGGTGCCATAAAGTTCTGTTTATACCCCTGACTTCAATGCCACAATAACTTGGCAAGAAGCTACAATGGCTCACAAATGGATGATTATAGAGGCATTAAATCGTCCAGGGTTAGTTGCAGTCTGGAGAAAATGAGGGGGCTGATGGTTACAGTAACTGTGGACCTTTCCATTGAATGGTGATATGTAAGCCTGATGACTAATAAACAAACCCTACATGGGAAACATTTGAATGATGACATCTTTTTTCTTTCACCCTTTTAACTAGCCACAATAGCTGGGATTGTACTTAAGACTATATGGGAAACAGACCAAGCCCCAAGGCAGATCACCCTGGCAGCTGTAGAAAGAGAAGGCTATACTCTCCTGTGTATGTTATCTGCATTTTTCTATTGTTTTAACATCTGCCAGGAAGATCAGCTTGGTTCCCTGCACGCTACACATGGAATGCCAAAGTCTGGTGAGCAAGCATAGTTTCCTACCCTAAGAGAAAAAGATAGACTATGACACTGACTTTGAGGCCCTTACCTCTATGCTCCTTGGCCATGTTGCTTGACTTTTTAGAGAAATATGCCTACAAAGATTCTGAATAATCTAGGTAATTTCTAAATTACCTCAACGCTGTATCCTAAACAACAAAGATTCTTGGAGTTCTCCGATATTCATAGACTATTGTGACAAGTGACAGTATCATCGTAATTTTGCAAAGCATTAATGGGTAAGATATTTAACTAATGCTATTTTGAAACCAAGACTGTTCTTTAAACCTTTTGCATGTGATTTATTATGTCCAGTTATCTTTATGTCCCAGTAGCTACATATTTCTCTGTACAAAATTAGCCTGATTGGTCATTAGACTATTATACTGTGGGACATGTTCCTACTCTTTCATCTACTTGCTTTTTCCCTGTGTGCTGAGATTTTCCTACTTAAATATAAACTACTTGCTTAATCCTATTCTTAAGCTTAAATTAGACCAATTTAAGTTTATAGCCAAATTATTTCAGGTTTGGTGACACTTTTAATATTTTGCTTTTCTGTCACTAAACTCCTATCTTTAGAAATGAAGAAGAGCATTTTATTGAATAATTACTTGATTGTTCTAAGGCCACTTTGTCTTTGGGACCCTGTGGGGGACATTTTGCTCAGCTGTATAGCCCCCGAAACCAACAGAAACATAAATTATGCCCAGATGTCTAGAGACCTCAAACTCTATAGGCCTTGTTATTTTATATTCATTATATACTAGTAAAAGCAGACCAAGCAAGGGTCTAGCCTCATATTTGAGAATTGAATGGAAGATGTTGAGGTCAGCATGACTTACCATCAGTAGCGGAACATGACCATTTTCAGGACTAAGTGCTAATGCTGTGGACAGCTCAGAAAATAATGCTGCTCCTTCAGTCCTTCCTTTATCCATTTTTGCTAAGACAAAAAATAGCAAAATATTGTATTTAGAGTCAAGATTTCATGTCTGCGATGGGATAAAGATACTGAAAAGGCTCTTCTCTGCTACTTTTCAATCCACAGCTCCACCCTGACCAACTAAATAAACACTAAAATACTACTAGATCTCATTGTGAGCCATGGGAAGGTATATTTCTATTGGCAACCAAGTTCCTTAACATCACTGCACACTGAAGAGGAAAGAAAAGGGACTGATGAAAACACAAAGGTAAGATTTGTTCTAGATGATTTATTCTGCTGTAATTTCTTCCAAGAACTCCCTACCCCCAAAATACACACACCCTTTTTTCCCTTAAATAAATAATGAGCTTTGGAAGTCCTTTAACCTGTTTTTCTTATAGACATCTTTCTAAAAGAAAATAGAGACAGTGTATTCTGGAAGTTTATATAAGTTCCAAAAAAGGAGTTACTCTGGTGCAGTTTCAACGCTCAGTACAGGAGGTTTCTTTATGGTGTGTATGACAAAGGGCAGGCTGTGCCGTGAAAATGCCAGCCATCTCTGTGTTCAAAAACCTTCTATCACTCTTCTTGATTTGACATGAAATATTAAACACCAGTTACCAGCAAAAAGTTATTGAACACAGATGTCCACTATCACTTTCAAATTGCTAAAGTCAATTTGGGTTTATATATTTTCCTTGCTTAAGCATTCACATGCAACACAAATGTTCTGTGACAGTAATGATTTCACAATATACCCTTTCAATTAGGAAAGGACATCGTATATGTGTTTTTATTTTTTTAAGGTGCCTTTTTTTTTTTTTTTTCATTCAAATGCTCTGGGTCCTTCCCTAAAAATGGGAGCTCAGATTGAAAAAATAAATAAAAAGAAAGAGCTCCACCTACTGATTCATTCTGAAAACTTCTTTTCCTGCTCTCTTGAATTGAAAGTGCGCTTTGGTGCAACAGTGACCTTGTGGATATGTAATTCAAACTGTTTGGAGAGAGAGAGACAGAGAGAGAGACAGAGAGAGAGAGAAAGAGAGAGAAGTTTCCCCCATGGAATGGAAGGATTAGAAAACAATTTAGTCTCTGTAACTAACAATGCCTCTCCTCTTTTTTGTGCCCTTCAGAAGCCCTAATTAATATGTCTGCTTCAGGGTTAGTGCTCTCTGGGGACATAGGTTAACTGTGGCATTCCCTTTGGCTGGTTTTCACAGAATTCTGGCTGGTCACACATTTTACTCCATTACAATAATCATATTCATTTCCTGGCTGCCCCTTTCCTTCCTACTGAAACCCTTGGTGGGCACCCTTCGAAAGGATTTACAGGGTCATTTTTAACACTGGTGAAGTTGAAATTGTTCAGCTCTTACCATCCTACTTCCCCACTTGATCCACTGGCCATACTCAAATGATTTCAGTGGGAAGTGAAGAAAAACATCCACTGGGAACCCACGGTAACTTAAGGAGCTGAGAGTAACAGCTCGAGGTGGAGCCTCCAGGACTAGTCCCCTGGAGTTGATGCTGGGAGCAGCAACTGGACCAGTGATCCACTCTTATGTGTGCCAGCTCTTGCCCTGCTGCCTGTCTCTGAGAAGCTCATGGAGCTGTGTATAATTTGTGCCATGAATACTTTTTTAAGAAAGACACCCTCCCAAGAGTTTCGCATTGTGTGCCAAGCCACAACACTTCCTTATGATGCAGACAAATGTGACTTACTGAGGGGAAGACTGAGGTCTCTTGGATGGTCACAATGTCCTTGAACTTCCATCTCAGGCCCTACTTCCCACATTAATGGATTTTTCTTTCTTTAAAAGATGAACAAACATCAGACTCTATTTGTCCCACACATTTGGGCAATGACTACAGAAAATATTATCAATAGGCAACAAGATGATATCTAAAAAGGCACAATGGAGTAATTTAGAGTAAAATCCCTTTCCTTTGAACCTGTCTGTTCAGTCATGCATTCAGGAGACATGATTAACTAACCATTAGATCCTGGTATTCAAAATCTGAATAGAAAATGTTTATTCTTCCCCCAAATGAATCACACATCACCTATCACTGCAGAGTTGCCAAAGTCTATGGTTTTTTTGTCACACATAAATTCAGTAGCTGACCACAGCCAGGAACAGAAATTTCTTATAAATCAAATAACTACATACATTAGAGAGAGAAGATGGGGACCCACGGCCACATTTCAGTCAATCAAAAATATGTGTAATGAGGATACACTGTGTCCAAGGTGCAGTGCTCGCTGCTTCATGTTTAGTGAAATATGACCTGGTCTTAACCTCAAGCAAGAAAACACCTACCTTACATTGCTGCTTGTAAGATTATATGCAATTAGAAACAACATCTGGCACATCATTGGTGATAGAGAAGTGACAATTATTATTATTACTAGCAACATAATGTCACATTAAAGACAACACTAAGACAAAAATGAAAGAGATAATGGGTTTCTAAGAGATTTACCTGGACACTAATTGTTCTGAAGTCAGAGGATAGGAAACTCCTGGAATCTCCCTTTAGGTAGCTTTTTGTGAGTAATTTCAGCCCTAATTAGCATTTAGCATTTTGGAATCTCATGTTCCAGGCACCAGGCTGATCACTTGAAAAATTCACTGCTTTTAATATTTTGTGTCTTTTTCACATTCACAATCAAATTATGTAAATATGATCAATTCCATTTTACAGACAAGAAAAGGAGGTCCAGAGAGGGTAAGGAACCTGTTCTTTGTCACAAAGGTCTGACACAACAGCTGAACCAGTGGCTCACTGTGGTATCTGCCAGCTCTTGCCCTGCTTGCTAGCTTTGTCTTTAAGAAGCTGACAGAACTATTCTTAATTCCTTCCTTGAGGCTTCTGTTAAGAAAGGCTCAGAGTTTTCCCATGTAATCAACTCTCCATCATGGAATTATGGACTCCTTTTGTTTATTTGTTTGAGCCAGAGTCTTGCCATGTAGTTCAAGCTGGCCTGGAGCTCACTATGTAGCCCAGGTTGGCCTTAAACTTTCAGTGGTCCTCTTGGCTCAGCCTCCCAAGTGCTGGGATTACAGGTGTGCGCCACCATGCTCAGACTTAGAATTATAGATTTGGAATGGAAGGAAAGCAGATCATTTTGTCTTAATTTCTCACTTGACAGGTAAAGAAGCAGAGCTTCAGAGGAGAAAAGTGATCTACATAAATTCACACACCTACTTAGTGGCATCACTGAAATTAGAAACCAAGTTTTCAGGGTCCAAGTTGGTGCCATTTCTAATATTTTCAAGATGTCCAATAAATCATAAGTCAATGGTCATTCTTTGTACAAATGTAAAATACTTTGTTGAGAAAAAGCTTTGTGCTTCATGTCAATCTTATATTTCCTCTGTGGAATAGGCCCTTAGTGATTTTTTATTATTGATAAATCATTCTACGCATCACATTCCACTTGCCACCTGTGTGTACACACTCACACCCGCAGAATGCACCCTCTCTTCATTCAGAAGGCAAAACACAGGCTAAGCTTACATTTCAGAATTGAGGAGGGCTTCTATGGAGGCCTAGTCAAACTTGAACTACTCCTTCCCCAAACTCACCTTCCAGCAGGAACCGGAACTAATCTGTTTCCTAAAAGCTCTACATTCTAGGACAAGTATGACAGGTATCTACTACTAGATTTTAAATAAGTGATCACAGAATAGGTTCCTTACTGGCTCATGAATGGTCCCAAATTCAATCAGAATACCATTCAACCTGATTGTCAAGTGAAATGGGAATGTTTTACTCATCCTAATCCTTTTTCTTGGTGTAATATGACTGTACACTTGGGGTCCCTTTTTATTCTATTATAGTGTTCTATCAATTCTAAAGTTGCCCTAAGTATAAAATAAGAAAAAAAAATGCAATATGAACCCGCTGTAGAGAGGCTGTTTTATAAATGGAACTACAGCAAAAAACAAGTAATTATTAGCTTACTTTTACCCTTTGATTCATGAATTTCATTTTTTTTTAACTTTTAAGTTTGCAGTTATTTGTCACAAAGCAAACATCAATGTCATTATCAAGATCATGGAATAAAATACTGCCAGTGACCAGGGGCTCCTTTGTTTCTTCTCAATCACTCTCCCTCTTGGAAGTTACAGTTACTTTGAATTGAGGGTAATGATGTCATTGCTTTTCTTTATACCATCTAAACCTACATTGTTAAAATTATATTTTGCCTGTTCTTAAATGTAATTAAATTGATTCTTATACTATATATATAAAATAGAAAAATACATATTATAGAAAATATGCACTGTAGAATATATAGTATATTATAGAATATATATAGTAGAATGTGTATTGTAGTATATATTTTATAGAATATACATCATTGAATATATATCATAGAATATATATTGTAGATTATACATTATAGAATATATACTATAGAATATTATATTATAGAAAAATATGTTATTGCTGACCTCTTTCATTCAACATTACATTCATGCATCTATGTGTATGCCACAAGTTATTAATCATCCTATTTAACTGAAAGATATTGAGTTGTTTTTAGTTTTAACTAAGGTAAATAATGCTGCTATAAACATGTTTTGCATGCCTCCTGGAATGTAACGTCTTCATCATTTGGGGCATATGTTAAAGAATAAAGCTACAAGCTGACAATATTTGTATATTTTCAACTTTAGTAAGGAGACTTTTCCAAGGTGGAGATAGTCATATTCAGTTTCATGGCTATCTAATATCTACTATCTATGTTCAAAAATTTAGCCTTTCTTGTAGGTAGCTTTTATTTGAATTTTCTTCATTATTTGTTAGATTATCATTTACCTATCATTTTGTGTGTGTGTGTGTGTGTGTGTGTGTATAAAATACCTTTTCAGTTCTCTTTTCTTTTTGATTTTGTTTTTGAATTGTTTGCCTCTTATAGCCATTCTTTCTATAATCAGAAAACAGGCCATTTACCTGTATTATGTACTGAAAGTATATTTAATTTTTGCCCTTTTACTTTCTTAGTGGTATATTTTCATGAACTGAAATTGTCAATTTTAATATATATTCAATTTATCAACCTTTTTCTTATGGCTAGAACTTTTGATTCCTGTTTGAGGGGCTTTTGTCTGAAGAGTGATTATAGTGACATTGCCTATATTGTCTTCTAGATGCTTTAGTATTTTACCTCATACATCTAAATTTCTATACATATAGAATTGATGTCTGTACAATGTGAAGTATGACTCACATTTATTTTACTTTTATCTATATATAATCAATTGTCCCCCAAACCAGTTTCCCAAAACCAGTTCTTTCTCCATTATTATAATGCCATCATTGCTATAAATCATATGCCTATATATACATTAGTATATTGATGGACTTAAGATTTATTAATTTGATTTACTTTTTACCTATATAGGCCAATACCATGCCCTTTTAATTACTGTAGCTTTTTAAGTTTTGACATATAGTTAAAAAGTCTGAATCTTTAATGGTTAATTAGAGTGTTAAAATCTGCAGAAAACAAAAAGCACGGAGGAAGAATGAAAATTAGGACATTCTGAGTTATCAAAGGGCAGCTCATGGATCATTTATCTTTTCTGCCCACATATTCTTTAAGTCATTTCATCTCCTCTTATACTTGGAAGTATCTCTCATATGCTAATTTCTCAAACTTCTTATCTCTGGCCTGAACTTCTTCCCTGATCCTTGTACTCTGTTCTCTAGGAAGCAAGCTTGCACTGTATGTCCAGTTGAAAGTCTGTCAGACACTTCAGATTTCACAAGTCCACAGCTGCCCTCCTCATAGTGGCCTCTCACCAATGAAACTTCCTGAATTTCCTAAAGTCATTCCCATCTACTTAAATACCAATTCTATTTTTCATAAACTCTGTTTTGTTTATTCTTCTTTGCTCCTCTTTCTCACCACCCACATTCATTGTGTCAGCAAACTCTCTTTGTCCTGCATAAACTAATATCATAAAATAAATAACTTCTTTCCACCTCACTGGTGATACTGTGGTCTAAACCAACATGTTTTCATGGTTGGATATTACAGTATCTCTTAACTGGCCTTCCAGCTTCTGCACATAGACCTCAAAATCTATTTGCTATAACAAAAATATAATTATTTTCATGTTATTGTTCTTTTAAAAGAAGTTTAATGGATCTCCATATCAGAATAAAGCCAAAAATGGTCATCAGATTGAACATAGCTAAATTAAATAAAATATTTCCATAATAACTGTCTCATTTTACCTACTAATACTCTTTTCTTCAGGATTTCTACTCTGGACACTGTGGTCTCAAATATTCCAGAAATGATCTTTGGTTAATGCTGTCATATTAGTTGTTGCCTTTGCGTGGGACATCAATGGTTGCCTTCCCACTGACAGCCACCTATCTGAATTCTACTTCCCTGTAATCCTTTACTTTAAAATTACCTTCTCAGTGGGGCTAGGGATCTACTTCAGCGGTCTAAGCACCTGCCCTGCAAGTGCAAGGTCGTGAGTTCAATCCCTGGTGCCACAAAAAAAAAAAAAAAAAAAAAGTTACCTTCTCAGTGTGACTGTCCTTGAATGACTCTTTAAATTTTTGTTTGATATCATTTCATTTTTATTTTCCATCCTTTATCTTTCCCCTTAGCATTTGTCATCACAGTCTACAATACTCAGTTTACTTATTTTATTGTTTAATGGCCAGGAGGAAGATAGCACAAATGCCACATAGGTAGGTTTATAAATCTTGTAGGTTGAAGAGTCTATGATCCACTCCATAGACAGTGCACTTGTTGACTCTAAATCATATCTCCAAGAGGCTGCAATGGTATGATTGCATTTTTTGAATTATGTTCTGTAAAATTATGTATAAGTTTCTGTGTGTATGAAAATGTTTGAACATTTTGATTACTAATGTAGTAGAACATGGAGAAGATGGAGAGAAAGAATGGGAAGATTAGTGTACATAGCCAAGTCCAGTGTCAGCAAACTTGAGTTTTAACATTCATGTCAGTTTAAGAAGTAGCTGAAAGTTATATCTGCAGCCTTAATTATTGTTGTATCCCTGCAAATGTAGCAGTCTGAAGTATGACTGGCTCAAGAAAAATGTCAGTCATTAACTCCAAGATCCTTTTCAGTATATATAAGTTACATGATAGAAGGAAACAGCGCTACTTAAGCACTATCATACTCACATAATGAGTGAAATGACTTCCAACATAAACAGACTTTTTGAATTCAAAGATTGTATCTGTTGTGTGTTGAGTTATGTACTTCCCTAAAGATGTTAAAATCATAACCTCCAAAACCTATGAATGTGAACTTACTTGGGAACGAGGTCTTTGCTAATAATCAAGTTTCAGTGAAGTCATTAGGGTATAGGTAGACCAAAACTCAGTATGGCTAGTATCTTTATAAAAAAGGAAATCCAAATCCAGAGACTGCATGCATGAATCCTGTGACATGAACACAGGGAGAATTCCATGTGAAAACGAAGACTGGGATTAGCAAAAGAATGTTAAAGATTTCTGTCAAACCACCAAAATTGAGATAAGTGGCATGGGAGAGATTCTTCCTTACTCCTCTCAGAAAGAGACAATCGAAATATGATCCACATCTTGATCTCTTGCTTCTACTATCCAGAACTGTGAGACAATACATTTCCGTACTTTAAGACAATTTGTGTTACTTTGATTGTAGCCCTACGACATTAATATGGTCTCTATTCTTGAAAAGATGTTAAGAGTATATAAGATTCTACTAATGGATACATGAGAAAGAAAAATAATTTTATCTAGTAAGAATGCCAAGAATTGAAGAGCTTTTATAAATAAAATTTTTATTTTCAGAACATTTCAGATTTTTAAAAAATCAAATCCCTCAGGTATCCCACACAAGTTTCCCCTATTATTAACTTCTTACATTGGTGTGGTATACTTGTTACAACCAATGAATCAATACCAATGCTCTATTATTTGCCCTTAGGAAGTGGTTAGTGGCTTGTGAGAAGACTAGAGGAAGCGAGTTTGGGCACTTTTTGCCCTTCTGTCCCTTCAGCTGTGTGAGGGTACCACATTTCTTTTCCCTCTGTCATGTGAGGACACCAAACTCTTCCCCTTGTCGCAGGGTGCTGGAGCAAGGTGCCATCTTAGAGCAGAGAACAGCCCTTATCAGTCACAGAACTTGCAAATGGCTTTCATACTAGACTTCCCAGAGTCCAAAACTGAGAAATCAATGTGTGTTGTTTGTAAATTACTCAGTCAACTAACTTTATTGCATTTGCCTTTGTCTTATCTCCTTACGCACCTCTTTTTTCTTTTCTTTTCTGAGGATTGAGTGTAGGGTTTTGCTCGTGCCACACAAGCGCTCTGTGACTGAGCCATCTCCCTCTCCCTGTGTGCTCCTCTTGGCTGTGACAATTTATGACATTCTTTATTTTTGATGACCTCGACATTTGGGAAAGCACTTGTCAAGTATTTTGTAGATTGTGTATCAAGGTTTGTCTAATGTTTTCTCTCATAATTAGACTGTATGGATGAGAGTTTTGTTTTCTTTTGGAGAAAATTTCAGAAGTAAATTGTCATTTTATGACATCATATCAAATTTGTCATATTCTCTAACTTATTATTAGCATGATATCACTGCTAATATCAATGTGAATAACCTAGCTGAGGGAACGTTTTTAAGAATTCTGCAATATGAAATTATTCTCTCCATACTTTCTTTGCATACTGTATTTTTGAAAGCAGTTAATACGTAGAGTCCATATTTAGCTAATGGATATCTCTTCTTTCCCATTTACTTATTCAATAATGACTAATATCATTATAAACCTTTTTTTTTATACATTAGGTCATAATTCAGTAGTGTTTTAGTGATTTTGTTATTCCAATTGTTCCACTTCTGGCCATTGGAAACTCTTTCTGCTGCCTTCTGTGTCTTTTTGACTATTCATGTTTTCTTTTTTCCTGTGTGAGTTTTGATACATTTTGCCTTAAGGAAATTGGTCCATTGAATCTAAGTTATCAAATTTGAGGGCATAGAGCTATTTACGCTATCTGTACTACTTATCTGTAAGATCAGTAGTGATAACTCTTCTTTTGTTTCTGATACTGACAATTTGTGCCTTCTCTCTTTTTTTTCTTGATTAAACAAGTTAGAATTTTAACAATTGTGTAACTGGCTCCGAATGCTTATGCTTTAATATTTATTGTTCCCTTTTTTCTGCTTGTCTTAATTTAAACTGTTTTTTCTCTGGTTTCCCTAAGCAAAAGCTTAGATTATTGATTCTGGATCTTTCTTCTTTTATAATTAAATACATTTCATGGTATAACCCCCCCCAAGCACTGCTTTTACAGAGTTCTGACTTTTTTAATATTTTATTTTCCTTTTCATTTAGTTAGAAATATTTTAAAATTATTCTTGAGACTTCTTTGACTCACATATTATTTTGAAGTGTGTTGGTCAATTTCCAAATATGATGGAATTTTCCAACTGTCTTTCTATAACTGATTTCTGGCTTAATTTCATTGTGATTTTAGAGCATCCTCTTATTATTCTTTTTTTCCTAGTTTCTATTTTTATTTTACTTTAAAGAGAAAAAAGCCCCAAATTTTCAAAACAAGAGAACAGGAGAGTAACAATGGTTAATACATTGTATATTGTTATCTTTAAATTAGTAACTCAGAGTACAAGATATAGGCTTTTAATTGTTCAAACAATATTATCATAAACCTTTCTTTTCAATGAACTAAGAGAAATTAGTAGTATAACTATCTTAATTATTATATATACATATATACATGTGTATATATGTATATGTTATATTATATGTGTATTGTATATGTGTTACATGTATATGTTATACATATATACATATTTGTATATACATATATACACATATCTATACATGTGTATATATATATATTTGTAATATTTTTTGTTTTTCCATTCCTTCTTTTCTCCTTTTTCCTACCCCAATTTCTCTTTCATTTTGAACAGTTTCTTCCCATTTCACAGTATCTGTTGTACATTTTGGATCTTATTTATTCTTTCAGCTTCTCACAGTAGGGGACAATATGATGTTTACATGTAAGTCTGATTTATTTCTCATACAAGTATAGTCTTGAGTTGCATCCATTTACCTATAAAAGTCTCTGGTTTATCCTTCTTTATGACTGAGTGTTGTCCATTGTATAAGAAGAACACATCTTTTTTATTCATTCCTCAGTGGATGGGCATTTGGGTTGGTTCCAAGATCTAGCTATTCCAAATTGTGCTGCTACATACATGGATGTGCATACACCACTGTGGTATGATGTTTTTAATTCTTCTGGGAAGATGCCCAGAAGGGGAATAGCTGTGTTAAATGGGACCTCAAATCCTAATTTTTTTTGAGGAATCTCCACACTGGTTTCCAGAGTGGTTGCACCAGTCTACACTCCCACCAACAGTGGAGAGAGGTTCTTTTTCCCAATAACCCCTCCAGCATTTGTTATTGGTTGATTTATTGATAATAGCCATTCCTTCCAGAGTAAGGTGGAATCTCTGTTGTTTTAATTTGCATCCCTAAAATGATCCGTGGTGTTGTATATTTTTTCATATATTTATTTGCTGTTTTTATTTCTTCATCTAAGAAAGTGTGCCCATTTTTGGATTGGGTCTTTAAATTTGGGAGGTCTGATTTTTTTGAGTTTTATGTGTTCTTCATAGTAATCCTTTGCCTAAGGAACAAATGGAAAACATTTTTCTTAACTTGTGGGTTGTCTCTTCACTGTTTTGGTGGTTCCTTTTGCTGCGCAAAAGTTTTTAATAAGATCCCAGTTGTTGATTCTTTGTAAGAGTACCAGTGTGTTTAGGGTTTCATTCCTAAAGTCTTTGCCTACACCAATGTCTTCAAGAATTTTACCTATTCTATCTTTCAGCAGAGTTAATGTTTCTGTTTTAGTATTTAGATCTTTGATCAATTTCTAATTTATTTTAGTGCATGGTAAAAGATATGGGTTCAAGTTTAATCCTCAGCATGTGCAAAGCCAGTTTTTCCAGAACCATTTATTAAAGATGCTATCTTTATTCCAGTGAATGTGTTTGGCATCTTTGCCAAAGATAAAGTGGCTGAGCATGTCTGGAATTGTTTCTGCATCTTCTAACCTGTTCCATTGGTCTTTGGTTCTGTTTTTTTGCCGGTACTTTGTTGTTTTTATCACAGTAGCTTTAAAGTAAAATTTTAAGTCAGGGATTGTGATGCCACCTGCCTTGCCTTTTTTGCCCAGAGTTGCCTTTCCTATACTAGGTCTCTTCTGGTTCCAAATGACTTTTAGGATGGTTTTCTCTAATTCTGTGAGATATACTGTTGAAACTTTGATTGAAATTGTATAGCTCTGCATCAAAGTTTTGGAAGTATGGCTATTTTCATCATATTGGTTCTTCCTTCTCAAAAACAAGGAAAGTCTTTCTATTTTCTAATATTCTCTTCGATTTATTTTTTCAGAGTAATGTAGTTTTCTATGTAGAGGTCTTTTACATCCTTCATTGGATGGCTTGCTAGGTATTTAATTATTTTGGATGATATTGTGAAAGGTGTTTTTCCCTGATTTCTCTCTCAGTGAGTTTGTTGCTTGTGTACAGGAAGGTTATTGATTTTCGAGTGTTGACTTTGTATCCAGCTATGCTGCTGAATTTGATTACTAAATCTAGTAGATTTTTAGTGGAGTTTTTGGAGTTTTCTATGTATAATTTCATGTCATCTGCAAATAATGATAATTTAACATCTTTCTTTTTCATCATTATTCCTTTATTTCTTTCTCTTGTCTAATTACTCTGGTTAACTTCTCCAGGAATATGTTGAATAAGAGTGGAGACAGTGTACATCCTTGTCTTGTTGCTGATTTTATAGAGAAAGCTTTCTGCTTTTGTCCATTTAGTGTGATGTTGGTTGTTGGTTTGTCATAGGTGGATTTATCATAGTGAGAGAAAAAGCATTCCAATGCTCTGTAGGATTTTTAATCATGAATGGGTGCTGAACTATGTCAAAAGCTTTTTATGCATATATTGACGTGATAATATGGTTTTTGCCTTTAGCGCTATTAATATGGTATATTACATTATTGATTTACACATGTTGGGATATGTAACATCAGACTGAGATAAAGACCATCTATTCCAATGTATGCCTGGGGTAATTTCAATTCCCTTTCATTTACTTAAGCATGTTCTGTGAGCTAGTATGTGGTCTATTTTGGAGAATGTCCCATGTGCAGCTGAGAAGAATGTGTATTCTGATGTTGTGTGGTAGAACAATCTCTAGATATCTACTAAGTCCATTCTTCAAAAGTTTGTTTCAGTTCTAATATTTCACTGTTGATTTTTTTGTCTAGTTGATCTGTCTTTTTGTGACAGTGGAGTATTGAGATCTCCCAATACAATTATATTAGTGTTTATTTTTCATGTCTATTAATATTTGTTTTATATAGTTGAGTGCACTGATATTCATTGCATATGTATTTATGGTTATTATCTCTTCCTCCTGGACTGTTCCCTTCACAAAGGTGTAGTGACCTTCTTGGTTTCTCTTAATCAGTCTTGGTTTGAAATTCAGTTTGTCTGCCAACAGAATAGCTATGCCTGCTTTTTTCTGTGCTTTTGTCACATGGAGTATTGTTTTCCCTCCTTTGATTTTCAGTCTACGAATTTCTTTTTTAATTAAATGTGTTTCTTGTATGCAGCATACTGTTGGATCTTGCTTCTAGATCCATTCAGCCACTCTGTGTGTTTTGATTGGTTCATTAAGACCACTAAAATAGATGATTATGACTGATATGTATTGACTTATCATTGTCATGTTATTTTCCTATTGTTGGCTCCCTCCCTTTTATTCCGTCTTTGTTTAATTGTTTGCATTGACTGGTAAATTCCTTCTGTTAGGGGTTCATGGAATTGTAGTCCTTGCTATCTCCTTTTAGAATGTCCTTCAAAACATTTTGTAGTGCTGGTTTGGTTGTTATAAATTTCCTCAGCTGTTCTTTGTCATGAAGTATCTTATTTCTCTGTTAGTTTTGAAAGATAATTTTGTGGGGTACATCTATCTGGATTGAAGGTTTTCCTTCAGAGTCTGAAATACTTCATTCCAAGCTCTCCTTGACTTGAGGATTTGTGTTGAGAAGTCAACTGTGATTCTGATGGGCTTTACATTATAGGTGATTTATTTATTTTCCCTAACAACTTTTAAGATTCCAATCTTGTGGAATCTTGACTATGATATGTCTGGGTGTAGGTTTGTTTTTTTTTTTCTTTTTTTTTTAATTGTGGCTAATTGAAGTTCTCTATGTCTCACTTATCTGTATGCTAAATTCTTTTGCCTTACCAGGGAAGTTTTCTTATATGAGTTCTTTGAACATTTTTTATATCATTTGCACTATCTCTTGCTTTTTCATTGACTCCAATCAATCTTAAACTTTTCTGCTTTGTCTCATTTGGAAACTGCTGGGTTGATTTCTCATGGTTCCTTGCTATTTTTAAGAAATCTTTCTTTTACTGATCTTTAACCACAAGTCTGTCCTCTGTATCTGAGATCTTGTCCTCATACTGGTTTACTGGTGAAATTTTTATTCTCCTGAATATCTGCTTCAATTTGTCTATGGATTCCCTTTCTTTACTATGCTGAACATTCAAAGCTTCCATAATTTTCTTAAGCTGCACTATTTTTTAAATCTGTGTCTGCTCTAGAGTCAGTAAGCATGGTTTTCATTGAGGACACTATCTCTGCAGTTATCTGAGAAATTATTTCTCACTTGATTTTTTTCCTAGAGCCTCATTCAATTGCTTTGTTGTTAGCACTTCAGAGAGGCCAGGTGGGTGGCTTTCAGATTGTCCCACTTCATTGCCCCCTGGGTTTGCATTTGTTGAACTGGTGTCTGGGCTTGCATCTTGTTTAAGTGTCTTCTCATTTTCTTTTTCTCATTTGTTTTTAGTTTAATTTCTGGGATGATAAATGTAAATTGCCTATGGTCAGTTGCTTTATTGCTAGCATTTAGAACCCTTAGGAAATGACTATTTTCTGAGGTGTCTTACAGGTATAGCTGGTTTTTGAATTTTGAGTCTGTTACAAGATTCTACCTCTTCAATTTATTGGGGATGAGAAATCGCTGCCCACTTGGCCCAGCCCCTGGTTCTTTGGCACTGGGACACATTATTTTCTATGACCCTTAGTCAATCTTAGTCTTGGAATACCAGGAAGAATAGCTGTTTAGAACAATTATGTCACTTTTGGCTAAAGTGGTACCATCAACAACAACAATAGCCGCAAGCACAGATTAGAAAATTAGAAACTGAAGTAACATTAATTTGCCATCTCTAACCATTGAACTAGGTTTTTGGTTACATAACAAAATCTAAAACCAGAAAATTATATGCAGTATATAACTCCTTAATGTATCAATTTTACCCTTAGTGGTTAAGATTTCAAAGGGGTTAAGGAGAAAGTAGAGAGTAAAAGGAGAGTAGGAGATTAGCAGTAAGGTTAGAGGTCAGAGGAGGATTATGCTAACTTTGGGAAACTGGTTGCAGAAAACTGAAGGGAAAGAGAGAAGGAAGAGATAAAAAAAGGAACAAAGCAAAACCATAACCACAAAGAAGCTAGAAACCACATTTGCACACATATAAAAAGATGAAACAATGAAAGGGGGATAAAAAAAAACCCACAACAATTGCAAAAACAGAGAGAGAGAGAGAGAAAATGTTCACTCCCAGGTTTGTCTTTGCTGTCATTGGTAGACTACATGTGAAGACAGAGTCCAGATCCATCTTGATTTATCCCAGCAAGTCCAAAGTAGTTTTTTGGTTCATAGTGGACAATCTCAGCACACCTGCACCTTCTGACTGAGACCAGACTCATTCGGCCTTCATCCATCAGCGCACCTTCCTCAGATCTGAGCTCATTTGGGAACAGCTAGATGGAGCCAGCAGCCACTCTGAGTTTTGAGCTCAGCTGGCCCTTCTCCAAGATTGCTCCACACCAATTGCTTTCTCCTGCATGGAAGGACCGAGCCCTCAGCACTCACCACCAGCTAGTGCAGTCCTTCATGTCCACTGCTCCCCTCCACTGCTGTTTCTCTCTGTGGAGGCTTCTAGGGTGGACAGCAGTCACTATGTGTCCACAGATTTGAATCACACCTCTTGCACAGTGAGTCCCTGTGGGCACCTCATTCTTCTTGTTGAAGTTTCTCCCTTTACTCTTCACGGGTTTTAATTCTCACTTCAGCTCTTTCCTGGGTCCAGGCAATCCACCTTCCTCCTTGTCTTCCTCATGTTGCTCTCTTCCAGTGTCTGGATGGCGACTCTCATAGAGGCTCTTTCTTTGCTGCTTACCACTCTGCCATCTTGGTGCCCCTCGCTTTTATTATTTCTTGTGTTTAAAATTTGTGAAGATATTTTATGATCCAGAAGGTTATCAATCTTGGTGATATATTCTATTATAAATGTGTACCACAGTTAATCTTTCCACATACTGAAGAATATCTTGGTTGTTTCCAAATTTTGGCAGTTGTGAATAAAGTTGTCATAAACATCTGTGTGCCACTTTTGTGTGGGCATAAATTTTGCAATTGTTTGGGTAAATACCAAGGAGTACAATTTCTGAAACACGGGGTAAGATAATACCTGGGAGGGTGAAAGAACATTTTTCTCATTGACTATCATGTTGGCAAGTCTAGGTCTTTTGTCTCTCAATATAAACTCTATATTCAGTTGTTCAACATCCATGGAATGATTTTCTGGGAATTTGACTGGGATTATGCTGAATTTGTAAAGCCATGTGGAAAGAAGTGACATCGTGGCCATATTGTCTTCCTATCAGGGAACATAAAATATCTCTCCATTTATTTGGTCATTTGATTTCTTTTATCAGATTTTTAGAATCTCCTCCTACAGTTATTCTTGTACATATTATTAGCTTTACACTTAAGTATTTCACATTTTGGATGCTATTATAAATAGTATTGTGTTTTTAATTTCAAATTCTACTTTTGCATTGGTGATTTGTATAGTAACCATGAATCCTGGAAACTTGCTGCAATTCTAAGAATTTTTGTTTGTTGGCTTGTTTGTTGTTAAGTTTTCAGCTTTGCTAGACAGACGACCATGTTATTTACAAACAGTTTCACTTTTTCCTCCTCTCTGACTTTAAGACCATTATCTCCTTGTGGTTTCTCTTGTCTTCTCTTGCTTTACTATAGTCAACAAAATATAGTGCTTTTCTCTGGAGCTCATTGTCTAGAGCATGTATATTTTATTCAGTGTGATAAGACCTACAATCTCAATAACCTAGACTCCAGGTGAAGATTATAAGGAATCTCAGGCTATATTCCCTAAATCTACAGATTGAATTTATAACTAATAAAAAATCCATTCAAGCCTCAGCCAAAATATTTCTGTTGAAAAAAATGAAGATTTAAAATTCACTGTCAGACATCATGATTATGTGTCATATTTTATAATTCTAAATAGTAAAACAGTCTGGAGTATAATTAACTGCAGTAATGATTTCATTTTACTGAAAATGGGGAA